>SDVV010035836.1:0-11013 GCA_016164225.1 Gammarus roeselii
CGACTAGTTTCAAGTGATGTTAGGTGATCGCTCGTTAGTAGACTGTAGAGTTCAAAACGTTTATGTAAGCTTCCGTATATGTCAGTGATTGTTATAGGTGTTGAAGAATCAGCAAGTTTTATGTATGGTTTTACTGTTAGGATAGGATTTTTTCTGTAGTGTTGGATGTGTTGCTTCTACCATTTTCGGCTATTATAACGAACATTGAATAAATCAACTCTAACATATATACGACGAATCTTTTATGTAAGGTCTGCAGCCCATATGACCTAGAATATAAACCATGTCTAAGGTACATAATTAGTGAAATATATATCAATGTACGACGACATAGATCAAATATCAATGAATGCAAAAAGAGTTACCATACACTGCCAATTCATTAATACCTAGGCGACCTAACATTTTCTAACCAATAGTCATGTATCTTTATTCAAGTTTGATGCTTATGTATGATATTGATATATATGATACTCTCCACTTGGACTGTATATTTAACATGTCAAAAGCGGTTTAATACACTTCTCCAGTTTGATTCAGCAAATATCCTTTTGCAGATGTTTAGATTCCAGAAGTTTCATCGATATCTCTGTTACATGTATGGATGAGACTCAGCAGGTAGGATCCAAGAGAACTAATGCACTTCAATTTGTTACACTATTTAATGTGGAACAGTTTCACGCGATATGAGGTTCGAAGATCTAGTCATCCTAACCAACTTAACCAATAATTATATATTTTAATTCAAGTTTGATGAATATGTACAATATTTAGTCATTATTTTGTGCGATGTACATAGCAAATCCCCCTCCACACGGCTGTATTTTACGTATCTTCTTGCCAATGTCACACACCAGGTATACACATATACTTTTCCATGCATATACAGGGTGTTTAGCCTCACTGTGTCGGCACATGTGTCGACACAATGCGTATATACAGGGGCATTACCCCCACTGTGTCATCACATGTGTCGACACCATGTAGGCATTTACACACATTTTGTGCAAAAAGGGTTACTATACACTGCCAGATGCATTAATACCTAGGCAACCTAGCCTAACGTAACCAACTTAACTATGAATTATTTGTCATCGATTGAGATTTTTTCCTGCATACATATGATACTTTTTAATTGATTTATGATATATTCATATCAAATCCCTCCGCATGGCTCTACATTTTGATCTGTCATTTGCAGTTTTGATATACCCTTTCAATTTCGATCTACCAAATTTCATCCAATTTCATATGCAAATTACATTGTTTGTTTTAATTGTTATACCTTCTTTCATATAATTCTGGATTTTACATCTTATTCACACCCATCAAAACTTAACCCAACCTATGTACGGTATTCAGTAATTGTTACAAACATATTAAGCCCTCCAAACGATTTTGAATATCACATCAACATATATGCTGTATATTTCGTTGTCACACTCAACCCATATTTGTAAGCTGAGAGGACCCTTTTTTGAGCTTAGATGGTTTGAATGTTACCCGTATTTCATGTTATTTTTGATTTGACACATTTCTACAACACTTTAACATGTTATTCACACCCATCATAACCTAACCAATTCTTATGTATGGTATTCAGTCATTGATATATACATATTAACCCCTCCAGACGACTCTAAATATCACTTTAACATACATGCTATCTATTTTGTTGTCACTCTCGACCCAAATTAGTTAGCAGAGAGGCCTCATTTTCAAATTTGGATGGATTGAATGCGACAAGTAATTCGAATTTGTATCCAGTTTCATACAAACGGAAACATGGTCTCATACTATGTTTTTCTTATTCTACTTCAATATCTCCACTTGGCTCTTCAACCTTTGACGACTAACATCTCTGATTTGCCTTTTATTTCCTATAATTTTGATATTCTTGACGATGACTATGCCTCAAGATCTGATCGGACTATGATTTACATCCTACCAATCTGTAAAACATCTAGATCATTTATCACGAGATGGGCTTATGGCATTATTTCATGCCTTGAAACATATTCTTCTACTGATTTCGATAATTCGATGTTACCTCCGACGGACACGAAGTTTGCAATTCTTTGCTTAACCTTTGAGTTGAGGATAATATAATCATTTCATTGAGGCTTTACATAGTTTTATTAGTATTTAATGGCATTATTTACAGACCTTACTGGCATAATCAACGACATCTACCTCTGTTTTTGATTTGAAACAGCATGGTTTATACATCCAACCATGCCCATCATCACTATATTTCCGTTTCCTCTCATTATCTTTCATATACTCTATCATAGCTTCGATGCAAATACCGAAAGCTGTTACGTTCCCGTGAATCCACAAATGTATTTCTTCTTCTTCTTGAACCTTAACTATACGATTATTCTACAATTCAAAGTCATTCTGAAATTCATCATTGAGAAATGTTGCATATGATCCAGATTTTCTTTTGTTCCTAGGTATAATTTATTTTCCAATACATCAGCTTTATTGCAGGCATGATGATAATTTTTCTACGTGGATCATATAAATTTTGAGATTTGCTTTCTTAGTTCTCCTAATCTTTGTTACATACGACTGTAACGCGTCGACATCAGTTACCCAAAGCCGACTCCCTTCTTCCTGCATCCATATATGAATGATATCGCCCACTCTTTTGATTCTTATTTCAACCATTCTGAGATAACTGATATTTTCAACACTAGTCAATATTTGTTCGATCCGACTCATATCATCTTCGGAGATTTCTTCTTCCAACACTTGTAAATAAATTTTGTTGTACGAATATTCATTTTTGTTTATTCTATGACGAAACGCGAGTCTAGCCTTGATTTCAACGTTACACTGACTCTATTCTCGGTATGTAGCTATATATTATAAGTTGATTACATGTTGTTTTTCGCAAAACATTTGGCCTTACATTGCTCGCCTAGGTCATCAACTGTGTGTGTTTGTGTGTGTAAAGGGCTGTGTATGTATGTGCATGTGTATGTTTAAGCGTGTGTACGAGTTACACCAGTTAAAAAATGTATAACAAGAATTTTAAATTCAATATTTAGAAAAAAAAAAATCGAGTGATAACACCTTAATTAATAACCCAAGTTATCACTCCAATAGACCGACTAGGCTCTGTCATCCCTCGATTTATTTTTATTTTTATCTAAATTTTGAATTTTAAATTTTTGTTATACATTTTTTTTAACTCGTGTAACACGTAAGTACGCTTGAACATACACATGCACATACGTAAACAGCCCTATACACATACATACATACACAGTTGATGACCTAGGCGAGTAATGTTAGCCAAATGTTTTGCGAAAAATATGTAATCACCTTATAATATCTAGCTGCATACCGAGAATAGAGTCAGTGTTACGTTGAGATCAAGGCGTAGACACACGTTTCGTCATAGATTAAACAAAACTGAATAATCGTATCACAAAATTTATATACGAGTGTTGGAAGAAGAAATCTCCGAAAATGATATGAGTCGGATCGAACAAATATTCACTAGTGTGGAAAATATCAGTTATCTCAGAATGGGTGAAACAAGAATCAAAAGAGTGGGAGATATCATTCATATATGGATGCAGGAAAAAGGGAGTCTGCTTTGGGTAGCTGATGTCGACGTGTTACAGTCGTATGTAACAAAGATTAGGGGAACTAAGAAAGCAAATCTCAAAATTGATATGATCCACGTGGAAAAATCATCATCATGCCTGTAATAAAGCTGATGTAGTGGAAAACAAATTATACATAGGAACAAAAGAAAATCTGGATCGTATGCAACATTTCTCAATGATGAATTTCAGAATGACTTTGAATTGGAGAATAATCGTATAGTTAAGGTTCAAGAAGAATAAGAAATACATTTGTGGACTCACGGTAACGTAACAGCTTTCGGTATTCGCATCAAAGCTATGATAGAGTATATGAAAGGTATTGAGAGGAAACGGAAATATAGTGATGATGTGGATGGTTGGATGTATAAACTATGCTGTTCCAAATAAAAAAACGAGGTAGATGTCATTAATGATGCCAGTAAGGTCTGTAAACGATGTCAATAAATACTAATAAAACTATGTAAAGCCTCAATGAAATTTTTATATTATCCTGAACTCAAAGGTTGAGCAAAGAATTGCAAACTTCGTGTCCGTTGGATGTAACATCGAATTGTCGAAATCAGTGGGAGAATATGTTTCAAGGCATGAAATAATGCCATAAACCCATCACGAGATAAATGATCTAGACGTTTTACAGATTGGTAGGATGAAAATCTGAGTCCGATCAGATCTTGACACGAAGTCATCGTCAAGAATATGAAAATTATAGGAAATAAAAGGTAAATCAGAGATGTAAGTTATCAAAGGTTGTAGAGCCAAGTGGAGGTATTGAAGTAGAATAAGAAAAACATAGTGTGAGACCCTGTGTCCATTTGTATGAAATTGGATACAAATTTAAATTACTTGTCGCATTCAATCCATCCAAATTTGAAAATGGGGCCTCTCTGCTAACTTATTTAGGTCGAGAGTGACAACGAAATAAATAACATGTATGTTAAAGTGATATTTGGAGTCGTCTGGAGGGGTTCATATGTATATATCAATGACTGAATACCATACATAAAGTTAGGTTAGGTTATGATGGGTGTGAATAACATGTTAAAGTGTTGGAAGAATTGTCTCAAATCAAAAATAATATGAAATACGTGTAACATTCCAACATTTAAGTTCGAAAATAGATCCTCTCTGCTAACAAATATGGGTTGTGAGTAACAACGAAATAGATAACATATGTTAAAGTGATATTTGAAGTCGTTTGGAGGGCTTCATATGTTTGTAACAATGACTGAATACCGTCATAGGTTAGTTTAGGTTTTGATGGGTGTGAATAATATGTAAAATCAAAAATCATTTGGAAAAAGGTAAAACAATTAAAACAAACGATTTAATTTGCATATGAAAATGGATGAAATTTGGTAGATCGAAATGGAAAGTGTATATCAAAACTGCAAATGATAGATCAAAATGTAGAGCCATGTGGAGGGATTTGATATGAATATATCATAAATCAATTATAAAGTAACATAGGTATGCAGGAAAAAATCTCGAACGATGAAACATAATTCATAGTTAAATTGGTTAGGTTAGGTTAGGTTGCATAAGTATTAATGCATCTGGCAGTGTATGGTAACCCTTTTTGCACAAAATGTGTGTAAATGCCTACATGGTGTCGACACATGTGCCGACACAGTGAGGGTAATGACCCTGTATATACGCATTGTGTCGACACATGTACCGACACAGTGAGGTTAGTGACCCTGTATATGCATGTAAAAGTATACTGTATGTGTATACCTTGCGTGTGACATTAAAAAAACTACGTAAAATAGAGCCGTGTGGAGGAGATTTAATATGTACATCGCACAAAATAATGACTAAATATCATACATAATCATCAAACTTGAATTAAAATATATAATTATTGGTTAAGTTGGTTATGATGACTAGATCTTTGAACATAATATCGCGTAAAACTGTTCCACATTGAAAAGTCAGACAAATTAAAGTGCATTAGTTCTCTTGGATCCTACCTGCTGAGTCTCATACAAGCATGTAACAGAGATATGGACAAAAAATCTGGAATCTAAACATTTGCAGAAGGATATTTGCTGGATCAATTTTGAAAAATGTATTAAACCGCTTATGATATGTTAAATATACAGCCCAAGTGTAGAGTATCATACATATCAATATCATACATAAACATCAAATTTGAATAAAAATGCATGACTATTGGTTAGAAAAGGTTAGGTCGCCTAGGTATTAATGTATTTGGCAGTGTATGGTAACTCATTTTGCATTTGTTTTTGATATTTGATCTATGTCGTCGTACATTGATATATATTTCACTAATTATGTACCGTAGACATGGTTTATATTTTAGGTCATGTTGGCTGCGAACCTTACATAACAGATTTGTCGTACATATGTTGGAGTAGATTTATTCAATATTCGTTATAATAGACGAAAATGGTAGAGGCAACACATCCTACTCTACAAAAAAAATCTTATTCTAACAGTAAAACCATACATAAAACATGCTAACTCAATAACTCTCATTACAATCACTGACATATGCGGAAGCTTACTTAAACATTTTGAACTCTACAGTCTACTAACGAGCGATCACCAAACATTACTTGAAACTAGTCGATATTACTAGACTTGTAACAAGCAAAGTGAAAAAACTATATATATGTCGGCACACAATCTGCTAAAGACTGGTAAAACAAAGAGTCAAGTGGATTGATTTGATATGAATAAAGCTTAAATCAATGAAAAAATACCTAACATAAAAATAATCCTTGGTTATATTAGGTTAGGAGAAGTTAGGTTTACGGTCAACATCACAAACCTTTAGTGAAAAATGTTACAGTGGATATTGTGAACGCTCAAATAAGACAGATATTCTGAGTTGGAACGCAATCACATAACGAAGCCTGAATTAATCAATAACTTCTAAGTGAACAACTGTAAACGTCTTACAAACATTTATATAAGTAAGATATGCGTGAATAAGCATCTAGTAAAGACATGGGAGCGGATAACATAATTGTGATGTATATTAAATTATTGAATAATTTTAACACTAACACTCTGCATAAATCCGGTAGATTAGCTCTCCAAGACGACATGGAACCAGAGTCGAGGAGTAAAACATATGAATATTATGGATCATTATATCCAAATAAGCGTATTTTATACCCAATATTTCATCAAATTAGGCAAATTTATACCTAATATAGATATATTTCTATGATATACAATCAAAATATACAACAACAACTATAAACTAGCTAAATAAGATTCTTTCCTCTACCCTAACCGACAACGATTAACTGTAATATATGGTGTATCCTATCCCCACCCAGATTATAAATCATACTCCAATATCCCCACGTGATCTGGTTCATGACTACGATCATATACTAATGACATAATAGCCATATCAAAAATATCTGACATTTAACACTGAGTTAACGCGAATATTTTAATTTTTACTACGATACCTGTTCAAATTTGAAACAATTTCCTAGACCTAACTTTTGCTACGCCTCTAGCAGGACAAAATCCAAGCCCACTGTGTCATAGCAACGAACTCTACTATGCTTCGCTAGGTCACTTCTCAGCTATCTACTACAGATATATAATAAATTTAGAGGTAACACCCAGTCCCGGTACAACACTTCAGACATACCTTGCATCTGTTTAACCCATCGTCTCTGAACAACGTCGAGCAAAGTCACATCCTGGACATAACTAAGAATCTAGACACAGGTACAGTAGTCATGAATGGGCCTGACATGAGTCTCAAAGGGCTGACATGAGTCTCAAAGAGTGTGGCCATAAAAAGCTAGGCTTCTTGTTCACTGATGACTTAGGTAAACCACTACAACTATGAGCAGCTTGTCGGATAACCTCGCTAACAAACCCAAGGAACTTATGATCGACGTCTACAAGAACGTACATAATTCACGTTGAACATGGACGAATACCAAATGACCGCCAAAGAGAACCACCTCTATACCAGGACCCCTCCAGCCAGCTAATCGTCTTCTAAAACGTTACATTATACACTTGCTAGGGATCAATGACGAAAATTCCACAAAGATGCAGTACGGACTTACACCTCATAAACATACATCCCTATGATTATCGTGGAAATAATCATACAACAACAACACTATCTATAAAATAGCCATATAAGATTCTCTACTCTGCTCTAATTCACATCAAAAATATAATGCATTATGGTATCCAATATAGTAAATCGGTCTACTTACACAAATAGGCAAAAACACAACGAACTTTTGCCTATGGGAATCTCTAACTCGTCCTAAACATTGAAGAATAGTCCTACAATAAACATACAATACCCTAACAACCCTGACCGAGTTTGTAACAATTCGAATATTCTATATCTATAATAACCACGTCAAATGTTGTACCAGGATGTAAGAAGACATATAAAACACTAAAAAATAACAACATGAAACTAAATTATCCCTGAAATAATGTTCTACATTGCAGATACAAACGTAATATATCCTAATATTCATAAAATTGAATAAAATACGTAATACCATGCATCGAAGATGGAAACTCTACAGAGAACATACAAAACTGAAAGACCCATACTAAAACTCTCGAGTTATAACAAAGCAAGAAGATCAATTCTCTACCATACGCAAAACATACATTAAAAAAACGTGATGAACGCAAATAGACTAGTATAACCAAACAAACAACTAATGTGGATAAGATACCAGGACATACGAGCAACATAACTGAAACCCATAGTAAATGATGTTGAAAAATTCTACGTAAATATGGTATAGTACATACAAAAATTGCTGAAATTAGCCTCAACTCAGTCCAAAACAGGGTTAAATTATCATCTCTCTAACTAAATTAACCACGGCTTAGTCGTAACAGAATGCCAAAACTGACATTTTAGGTGTCAGTTTTGGCCAAAAGTCGTTGCACACGATGATCGGTGGACGAATTTGGGTGCTGCCCTAACCGACCCTCTAGGAAAGAAGGTCCTAGACGGCACCTCGTGCTGCTGGTATGAATAACAGTGATATCAACCCAGAGTCTGTCAGTGTTTACGCTCCTAATTTAAGCAACTTTTCTTGAACTTATCATTTCTATTTTTTTTCACAGCTTGTCTGCTAGGAATGTGGGCACTGCACTAATTCTTCCAACTTCATCGTCAAGGTTATGCTTCCAATCATTCTTCATAAGCCCGGGAGGAAAGTTCGACATTGAGGTCGAGGTGGTCAACAATGACTGCCATCAGGTTGGTGATCACATTAATCCACGCGGTTGTCACACCGCGATCACAATTTCTGTTCGCTCCTTCACATTGGATGACCTGCAGACCTAGGGACACTGCAATAACTGCAGGTCACCTTTCACAACTTCATCCCCATCAGTTGTTCAATGCCATTTGTCATTAGCTCTTCGAGTACAATGTTTGTTCGAAAATTCTTTCTGTGAGTGGCATTCAGAGGGGTACGTCTTTTCGAATACAAGGACAATTTTTGTTTCCACCACGAGTAGATCTGCGGAGGAATTCATTAAAATCTCTCGACTTTAACAATGAAAAATTTATCTTGTGGTGTCAAAGTAAAGACAAATCAACGAGCTTGCAGCTTGCGTGCTAGTAAAGTAATCACTGCTGTAACTCTTCCAACAACATCATCAAAGATATCCGCCCAAATCAGCCTTTTCAATTCAAAAGAAAGACTGTTCGACATCCAGGTCGAAGTATTGAACACCGGCTGCTACCAGGCCGGTCATATTTCTTTAAGTGGATGAATGAGCCGCCGAGCACAGTTACTGTTCAACTCTTCACGTTGTAGGACCTGCAGACCTGGAGACATGGCCGTCATCTTTCAAGCCAGTAGGTCAATGACCTTCGGTATTAGCTTTGCGAATACAATGTTTATTCGAATATCCCTTCTGTAAAGGATATTAGGAGGGCTGTTTATTCTACGAACGCAAGGACAATGTTTGTTTCCACACCGGATAGCCCTGCAGGGGAATTGGCCTAATACTCTCGACTATAACTATGGCAAATGTCTCTTTTCATGTCGAGGGAAAGTCAAATCAACGAGCTTAGAATGGTTCATTATAGCAACGATTCCAGGTTAAAGTTCTGGAATCCTAGGAGTAAACTTTGATTGGGTAATGATATCAATGATTCCAGGTGAATGTTTCTGTAATCTTAACAGTAATTTTTGATTGGGTAATGATATTAACGATTCCAGGTTAATTTTCCAGTGTTTTTTGTAATCTTAGTTTGGATAATGATATCAGCGATTCTAGGTGGATGTTCCAGTACTCTTTTGTAACCTTGGAATGGGTCATGTCATCAACGATTCCAGGTTGATATTCCAGTACTCTTAGCTGTAACCTTTTAATGAGTCATGTCATCAGCGATTCCAGGTTGATGTTCCAGTAGTATCAGTTCTACTCACTACATATTCTACCGTGTGACCCATGCGCGCACGTCACACTCTTCAGATATCCTTTGATTTAACAATCCAGAAGCAACAATTTTTTCATTCAAATTGAAAAGAATAGGTTCCGTATTTAATCACATGTTTCTTAGTTCGTTGTGATTTTCCATTTATTTATTTCCATAAACACCCTTGCGATGTAGACTGATTAAACAGGACATTGGATAAAGATGTTGCAAGCACAAACAAACGAGCCGTCGACGAATGAACGGGCAAAGCGTTCGACACTGGGCATAAAATAGTGAGGATCTTGATTTTGTACAGTCATTGCTACAAAACTATGTCTGGACTAATAAGGGAAGCGCTTACCTATTTGAAAACGTAAACCTTGTCTCGTTGATGTATTTTTTGCTGCTGCAGTATGAAAACTCTTCAAAAAAATATTATCATCAAAGTTCAAAACGGGGGGAAACTACTCGAAACAAATCTATCAACAGCCCACTAACAATTTCTCTTAACATTCCAGCTTGCTTACAGATGACGAGTTATTAAAATGAATTATCACCTTCCTCAGCTGATCTCACTCGATGCTCTATCAACCGGCCCCCTTAGCATCCCGTACAACTACCCCCCCGGGACCATTTGCGAGTGGTGGCTTAGGGTGAGTGAGTTCATAAAGACGGGAGATGTAGTCCTTCACTTTCAGAGGAGTTTTCTGCGAAGAAAATTGAGTAGGTGGCTTGATGATGAATGATTATTAAAGGAAATACTTTCGAAACTTCGAAAACAAAATAGCCTCGGCTTTCTTGGGCTCATAACGCAGCAACGTCACAGAACAACCAATCTTTATTGTGTATTCAACTGATTAATCAGATGAATGATTAAATCTTACAGTGTGAAGAATTTTTACTCGAACCTAAAATAGTTCTCAATGTTTCCGATATATTGATATGTATATATGTAACTATGTATATATATACATA
>SDVV010035837.1:0-11013 GCA_016164225.1 Gammarus roeselii
ATACGGAATAAAATTTCAGATTAAGACAATTCGTATTTTGCAGATAATTTTAGATCAAAATGTGAATTCGTGTATGTCATCGGGCATCTTGTAGACAATTTTTATTTACTGGTGGCAATGATGGAAGCTACGCTGTGGGATTATTGAATCACAATGGGTTGGTAGGAAAAGGGTAATGAGACTGGTATGACTGATTTCCTCAGAAGAATTCGTCGACACTTCACCGCATGGCGTAGTTACATCTGCCTCTATGGGCTTGGCCTGATTCAATTTTGCTGGCGCTGTTTTCCAGAACAAACTAAAATATTGAAACTTAAAAATTTAATGCGTCATGTTGCTGGAGGTCAAAAGAACACCAGATCGTCCTCACGGAAGGCGCCTTTCTTACTTTACGGATAATGTTGTGAGCTGCTGAAAGAATAGACCTAATTAATAGGCTTTGTGCTTAGATAAAGAGATTTCTGCTGGCGGGTCTCCGGCAAAATATGGAGGCCATTTAGGGTAACTTGGACGCTCTGAGCGCCGCTTTTTAGGGAGGCCAAAGAAAGCTGGGTTTGTTAGGACAATGGACGACGCTGTTCCCCTCGATTAGCCCCGCTGTGATATCCCCTCTTCCCCCAGTGGGAACTGTTTATGCCCCCAGACCTTGATTGCGTTGATTATAACAGGGAAGCCGTCGTGGGAGAGAAGGTTTTGTTGTAGTGACACACGGAGAAAAAATAGGGCGTCGTTGATTAGTCTAAACTCATTAGGCCCAGTGTTGGAAACGGTTCTGTACCAAGATTGCTTCTAAAAACTGTCCGATTTTCAGGAGATGTATTTGGACAAAGTAATTGTAAAAAGTATCTAGATACACTATCGTGCCTAGTGTTACAAATGAAACGTAACACGGTCGTTAGAAAAAAATGAAAAAATACAAAAATGCCCTAAAAAATGTTTTTAATGGTGAATAAAACTAAAAATTTATGATTTGGCGGAAAAAAAATAATCCCGGTACAATTTATTGTAATGCTGTACAAGTGTACTAGTTTGCAGCATATGCCTGCATGATAGTGTATACTTAGTATTATTAATCAAATGATCTACACAAAATTATTGATGCATATTAAAATGTTTTCATGCTCAATTTATATATTAAAGTTGCATTCCCTCTTCGAATTATTCTTCTAACCTGTCATGTTTTGATTTTGATTTGCCAGGCTCAGTTCATTATTCCCGGCATTGCCCAGATGAGTCAGAAAACGAAGAGGATGAGTAGGGAGTACCTAGCACGGACTAGGGAGTGTAGGGAGTATGAAAAATTCGAATACTAGTTGCCTAGCCTTAACTTCGTAGGTCCTTAATTAAAAGAATGTTAGAACTTAGAAACTACCTAAGTAACATGACACAGGCTGCAGGCCACCTTTAACATGTTACATCCAAATGATGTAACATGTAGCTAGTAACTAGTTACTGATACTGTTCATCTGTGACTGCTACTTGCTAGTAGCAGTAACACATTTTATGTTTTGTCTGCTCAAATGCGTTAATTTTAATTTTCATGTTAATTTAATTTTCACTACAAAACGAGTTTATAATAATAAAAATGTTCCAATGCAGGCAGCAGGATATATTTTTTGAGCCATATTAGAAAACAAATAAAACAAAAAACAAAGAAAAATAGCTTTTGTGTGACACCTGTCCATAAGAGTCCGTAATCAATCGGCGGTTATACTCTATCAGAAATATTAAAATACGGGAAATCCTTCTGAAACTTGAAGGAATTGTTAGATTGCAATTATTTTGTTCCTAAATTTTTGTTCATCAAATCTGAATGTTTGTGATATTGGTTGACGAACGATGTGAAGGACAACGGAAACGGATGTAGATTGACTTCCAGAGTATATAATGGATTTTAAAATAATTGCAATTTTATTGACATATGTAGTACCTGTGGAAATGATAGCGATGTTCCAACACATCTTGAGTACTATCGACTAACTCATGATGTTATTAGTGAGACCTGGCAACCCATTAATGACATTCAATAAAACATTAAATAAAATCCATGGGGCGCATTTATTTTCAAACTAACTCATCAAGTTTCGCTTGCTTCGTATCTAAAAAGTGAATGATAAAGTAAATTCTACAAAACATTGGTCTCTCGCGGCGTCCTGCTTGTTTTGATGTTAATTCCTTATAATAAATCTCTGACTTGGTTTGTCTGGAAAATATGTCCTTCCCCGGATTCACAGGCAGTCATCTACCCTTTATAGAATCATGCTTGCAACTCAGAAATAAATCGCTATAAATAATTCCACAGTCATAAAGTCATTTAATGTTGAATGACATATTCTATGTCAGAAACACGAAAAATTTATGAATAATATATAGAGTTTATAAATATAACATCACCAGTAATTTTTTAATTAGGTATGGCAGCTTCGAAATGAAGCACCAACTTGATCGTTATGAAAGAATTCAGTTCACTACCTGCTGCGTGGTAAAATGACCAGTTCACTACCTGCTGCGAGGTAAGCTGACCAGTTCACTACCTGCTGCGAGGTAAGCTGACCAGTTCACTACCTGCTGCGTGGTAAAATGACCAGTTCACTACCTGCTGCGAGGTAAGCTGACCAGTTCACTACCTGCTGCGTGGTAAAATGACCAGTTCACTACCTGCTGCGAGGTAAGCTGGCCAGTTTACTGCCTGCTGCGAGGTAAACTGACCAGTTCACTACCTGCTGCGAGGTAAGCTGACCAGTTCACTACCTGCTGCGAGGTAAGCTGACCAGTTCACTACCTGCTGCGAGGTAAACTGACTAGTTCCCTACCTGCTGCGAGGTAAACTGACCAGTTCACTACCTACTGCGTATTAAACTGACCAGTTAACCACCTGCTGCGAGGTGAACTGACTAGTTCACTTACTATTGCTTGGTGAATTGAACAGTTGACCCCTCGGTGCGTCATGAATTAATTAGCTCACTAACTGCTGCGTAATGAATCGAGCAGTTCATAAAGAGACTGAACTCTACAACTGGTCCTGTGTTCCGTGTTCCAGAGAAAGCGAGGCGCGCCATCATAAAATACTGGCATATTAACTTTTTTGGCTACTGCAAAACACGGAAACCAGTATAAAACATAAAAAATGTAACGAGAGACATGCTGTAGCAATGAGACATGCAATTGCCATGAGACATGTAACGGCCACAATACATGCAACAACCATGAGACACACAACAACCATGCAACGCATAACAACCATTAGAAATGCAACAGCCATGAGACATAGCAGCCACGAGTCATACAACCATGAAACACGCAACAACAATACGACATACAGTCATCATGTAACTCACAGCAACCATTAGATGTGCAACAGTCATGAGACATACAGCAACCCCGAGACATACAGCAGCCACGAGGCATACAACTATGAAACACACAACAACAGTGCGACATAAGCAACCATGCGTCTCACAACAACCATAGGACAGGCATCAGTCATGAGACATACAGCAACCACGAGAAATACAGCCACCATGCGGCATGCAACACATACGAGACGCATGACGACAAGATAATTGTATCTCTAGAGAAGCATCCAATAACTGTACAACACAACCTGACGAGCAACGTGCATGGAGTCAGGCCTTGTTTGTTTCGCCCCGATGCAGGAGGCAATTTGACTGGCGGACGCAGGCTTCATTTGTTCCTTGATGAGTGACGTTTGCAGTCTCTTAAAACACTGCAATCCCCATAAAGTTGAGGCCGTCCTGCTCTAGCTCAATACGTGTCAAGAGTGTCAACGATACCGCCTCGTGGTACAGCGCTGACGCAGTCAGCCGTGTAACATGCAGTAGCGAGTGCAACTTAGTTAATAATTTCGATTACTTGTAAAATTCCATTATTATTTTACGGTAAATATTTGAACATATTTAAAATTGTAAGAGCAGCATTTAAATATCAGTTCTTTTGCGCCGCAATTATCTTAAAAATAACCTCATCACGTTGAATAAACGGTTGGATAAGTCGATATATATTTTTTGGTTAGGGTTTGATCTCAACAAATTTTCTGTCGCTATTTACTGTACTTAACTTGTTACTTCATACCAGAACAGCTATTGTACCTAACTTGCTACTCCACATTAGAACAGCTGTTGTACCTAACTTGCTACTCCACATTAGAGCAGCTGTTGTACCTAACTTGCTACTCCACATTAGAACAGCTGTTGTACCTAACTTGCTACTCCACATTAGAACAGCTGTTGTACCTAACTTGCTACTCCACATTAGAACAGCTACTGTACCTAACTTGCTGCTCCACATTAGAACAGCTATTGTACCTAACTTGCTACTCCACATTAGAACAGCTATTGTACCTAACTTGCTACTCCACATTAGAGCAGCTGTTGTACCTAACTAGCTACTCCGCATTAAAACAGCTACTGTACCTAACTTGTTGCTCCACATTAGAACAGCTACTGTACATAACTTGCTGCTCCACATTAGAACAGCTACTGTACCTAACTTGCTGCTTCACATTAGAACAGCTACTGTACCTAACTTGCTGCTCCACATTACAACAGTTACTATACCTAACTTGCTGCTCCACATTAGAACAGTTACTGTACCTAACTTGCTCCTCCATACTAGAAAAGCTACTGTACTTAACTTGTTACTTCACACTAGAATAATGAATGTGGAGCTAAATAAGTGAAAAAGACAGAATGTGTCCTTCTTATCATTCAGGTCGGTAAAGTTAATTTTCAAATCGGGTTCATTTTGCTCGATTTGACAAATGTTGTTGTCTTTTAGTTGGTGTAAAATTGAAACCTGTCGTCACATTCTAAGCTGATATTGCACTGGAAAGTAAATGTTACATTGTGACTTGATGTTACCATGTAAGCTCGTGACATTACTTTGGACGAGTTGTAGGGTTTATTCTGTTGAATCCTCAAGCTCTTGTATTGGTCACACCGAGTGCGACGTTGGTTGGACGAGTTGTAGGACTTATCATGTTGAATCCTCAAGCTCTTGTATTGGTCACACCGAGTGAGACGTTGGTTGGACGAGTTGTAGGACTTATCATGTTGAATCCTCAAGCTCTTGTATTGGTCACACCGAGTGAGACGTTGGTTGGACGAGTTGTAGGACTTATCATGTTGAATCCTCAAGCTCTTGTATCGGTCACACCGAGTGAGACGTTGGTTGGACGAGTTGTAGGACTTATCATGTTGAATCCTCAAGCTCTTGTATTGGTCACACCGAGTGAGACGTTGGTTGGACGAGTTGTAGGACTTATCATGTTGAATCCTCAAGCTCTTGTATTGGTCACACCGAGTGAGACGTTGGTTGGACGAGTTGAAGGACTTATTATGTTGAATCCTTAAGCTCTTGTATCGGTCACACCGAGTTAGACGTTGGTTGAACGAGTTGTAGGATGATTCTAAGCTGGTATTACATTGTATACTGGTATGAAATGATGAGTTGGTGTTGCGTTGTAAGCCATCGTTGCTTCGTACGCCGACAATACACTCTAAGTTATTGATACATTGTAAGCCGTTGTTGCATAGGAGCTGTTGTCACGCACAGTATAGGCTTGTGTTATAATCTAATACTGTAGAGTCATTATCCTGCTGATGGCTTACTCAAGCTGCACAAGGCAGAATGCTTTATTTCATGACACCCATTCAATCAGCCTTCGCAACACGGTATATGAACACTTCCTTATAACTAACCAAGCGTTCCGTGGAGTTCCGCATCTAAGCGCGATCTTTAATTAATTTCGACCCCTATACCTCGACACTCATTTCTACACTAAGCTTACCCCTCCCGCCTCGCTAACCCCTCTACCCGTTCCGCATCCCCCCTCGTCCAGAGGGCACCTCCATGGCAAACGGCCCCCAAGTGATGGGATCATTTCACAGGTCATTTGGCGCGGCACAAAACTTGAATGGAGGCAATACTCTTAATTTATTGGCTTCATTGTTAGGGAGGAGACCTGAGTCTCGCACTGTACATGCCTGTGGCAACTCGTACATGCCTCACACCCGGTACAGGCACCGCGTCTCGAACTGTATATTCGACGACACAACGTGCAAGCTGCAGGATGTGAAAGCACCGCCAATTGCACCGTACAAGCAACGACACACCGTACACGCTGCAGGTCCGGTTTGGGGACTGTGACTGGTACTCTAAAAGCAACGACACACTCTATATGCTGCAGGCCCAGTTTGGGACCATGACTGGCACTAAACAAGCAACGACACACCGTACACGCTGCAGGCCTAGTACAAGAACCGTGACAGGCACTGAACAAGCAGCGACACACCGTACACGATTCAGGCCCAGTACGGAGACCGTGACAGGCACTGAACGAGCAACGACACACCGTACACGCTTCAGGCCCAGTACGGAGACCGTGACAGGCACTGAACGAGCAACGACACATTGTACACGTTACAGGTCCAATACGGGGACCGTGACAGGCACTGAGCAAGCAACGACACGCTGCAGACCCAGTTTGGGGACCGTGACAGGCACTGAACAAGCAGCCAACGACACACTGTGCACGCTGCAGACCCAGTTTGGGGACAGTGACAGGCACTGAACAAGCAACGACACACTGTACACGCTGCAGACCCAGTTTGGGGACCGTGACATGCACTGAACAAGCAACCAACGACACACTGTACACGCTGTAGACCCAGTTTGGGGACCGTGACAGGCACTGAACAGGCAACCAACGACACACTGTACACGCTGCAGACCCAGTTTGTGGACTGTGGCTGTCACTGAGCAAGACAAGACAAACTTTACACGCTGCAGACCCAGTTTGGATACCGTGACTGGCACTGAACAAGCAACTTTACATCGTACACGCTGAACCCAGTACGGGGACCGTGACAGGCACTGAACAAGCAACGACACACTCTACACGCTTCAAACCCAGTTAGGGTACCGCGACTGTCACTGAAAAAGCCACAACACACTTTACACGCTGCAGACCCAGTTTGGATACCGGGACTGGCACTGAACAAGCAGCTTTACATCGTACACGCTGAACCCAGTACGGGGACCGTGACAGGCACTGAACAAGCAGTGACACCCTGTACACGCTGCACACCCAGTTTGTGGACCGTGACAGGCACTGAACAAGCAACGACACACTGTACACGCTTCAGACCCAATTTGGGGACCGTGACAGGCACTGAACAAGCAACGACACACCGTACACGCTGCAGACCCAGTACAGGAACCGTGACAGGCACTGAACAAGCAACGACACACCGTACACGCTGCAGACCCAGTACGGGAACCGTGGCAGGCACTGAACAAGCAACGACACACCGTACACGCTGCAGGGCCAGTATGGGGACCGCAACTGGCACTGGCACAGCACAGGGCCTGGTACGGTCCAGAGCCTAAGCTGTACGCGCTACAGGTCATGTACAGGCACAGGGTATGGTACTGTACAGGCGAAGACGCACCGTAGCTACACGCCGCATGTCCTTCACAATGCATCGAGCCACGCGCTGTGCATGCATGAGGCACTGTACACCCCGTTGGCCCTGTTTAGTGGCATTTATTAGAGCATTTGCTGAAACGTTGTGTCGTTAAAGACCTAATGAAATATTCTTGGAAATGGAAGCGTAGCAGTATTTTAGTTTAGTTGATTTTCATTTCTATGGTTACTTATGGTAGCCTTTATGATGGTGGAGAATGCAACCCTCCCCAAATTGCTCGCCACAATGTTGACACCTTTTCTTTGTATCCCTGTTATTCCTAATTCATTGCAGGCATTGTCTTTAAATCGATTGTGCAGCGTTTCCTAAGCATATGCTGGTGCTATATATTATTGTATATCCACTTCAGGAGAAGATCAATAAATAGAGGAGAGAGTGTCTATGATTCTTATAATAGATAACGGAGAACGGTACTTCTTCCATTTCAATGTTAGTAGTTGTGGAAGGCATAATAAATTTCAATTAAATGTTTATTTGTATTAACGTGTTGAGATATGACTTAACTGGTTAAGGGATTCAAGAGTTTTATTTTGAAAACCGCTCCGTAAATTTGAGTCGGTCGGAACAAAGTCGAAACCATAACCTGTGTCCCATTTAATTGTGAAAACAACGAGATAAATCCTACAACTCTTCTTATAAACACTGCGGCGTGACCAATAAAAGAGCTTAAAGATTCAGCATAAAAACCCTACAACTTGTCCAGTAAACGTCTCCCTGCGGCGTGACCAATACAAGAGCTTAAAGATTCAGCATAAAAACCCTACAACTCGTCCAGTAAACGTCTCCCTGCGGCGTGACCAATACAAGAGCTTAAAGATTCAGCATAAAAACCCTACAACTCGTCCATTAAACGTCTCCCTGCGGCGTGACCAATACAAGAGCTTAAGGATTCAGCAAACTACGTGCGAAAAACAAGTATTGTTACTTGATATTGTATGTTAATTAAAGTATCTAAGTACATTATAGATTATTTTCCCCAAAACCCGTGCACAATCGGACAAAATAATGGGAAGATGGTCCTAGTTACTGTATCTTGCCCACCCTGGGTGGAGGCGTACATTTCAGTCAAACCGTTTATGCAGAAGATGCTTCAGTTTAGAATGTTCAATTGAGACCATGTTGTTGCAGCAATCATTAAGTCATGTCATGGATCAAACATGCTGATACATGTTCCTCTCTTGTATCAAACATGCTGATACATGTTCCTCTCCTGTATCAGACATGCTGATACATGTTTCTCTCCTGCATCAAACATGCTGATACATGTTTCTCTCTTGTGTTAAACATGCTGATACATGTTTCTCTCTTGTATCAAACATGCTGATGTATGTTTCTCTCTTGTATCAAACATGCTGATACATGTTTCTCTCTTGTAACAAACATGTTGATACATGTTTCTCTCTTGTATCAAGCGTGCTGATATATGTTTCTCTCTTGTATCAAACATGCTAATTCATGCTTCTCTCTTGTATCAAACATGCTGATACATGTTTCTCTCATGTGTCAAACATGCTTATACATGTTCCTCTCTTGTATCAAACATGCTGATACATGTTTCTCTCTTGTATCAGACATGCTGATACATGTTTCTCTCTTGTATCAGACATGCTGATACATGTTTCTCTCTTGCATCAAACATGCTGATACATGTTTCTATCTTGTATTAAACATGCTGATACATGTTTCTCTCTTGTATCAAACATGCTGATAAATGTTTCTCTCTTGTATGAAACATGCTGATACATGTTTCTCTCTTGTAACAAACATGTTGATATATGTTTCTCTCTTGTATCAAACATGCTGATACATGTTTCTCTCTTGTATCAAAAATATTGATAAATATTGCTCTCTTGTATCAAACATGCTGATACATGTTTCTCTCGTGTATCAAATATGCGGATACATATTTCTCTCTTGTATCAAACATGCTGATATATATTTCTCTCTTGTATCAAACATGCTGGTACATGTTCCTCTCTTGTATCAAACAAGCAGATACATGTTTCTGCATTGAACTGTTGGGTGAAATCAGAGCATCGCTCTCAGAAATTGTGTTTGTCAGGAATGAAGATCACCCGAAAAATTGAGCAGCTTCGTCTGAAGAAATTATCCAAGACAATGGCTTTAAAAAACAAGGACCAAAATTAATTTCCAAGCTCTTCAAAAATATGTTAATTCTGGTTTTCCATTCAGGACCTCCAAAGGGAGTGGCAAATGATGTGGAAAAAGTTGGGATTTCGACGAAAATTCTTGAAATGCGAAAGGACGCCTATGGCGGATGAAAACCTTGAATGTTAGCGAAAACACCTCGAAAAAGTCTCTGTATCACGAGAGCAATATTACATGTCTGAATCCGCGCTCCCTTCCCGTAAGATGGAGCGATAACTTTCGTTAGGGCTTTATGAAACGGAGACTGAATGGGAGTTCGTTTTAACGGTGATCAGCAAAACCAAGGTACGCGCCAAATCTCGTCGTGTATCATCTGGTTTCAGTCAGCCTTTCGTTCTAACATGTGTGGTGAGGGCATAAACTGGCCGAAGTAATTACAGGGCTTCGAATGAAAGTTTGGGAACTTGAATGGGAAAATATTTTTCAGTTTATATATACAATTGGAAAGTGGTTCTTTGAATACAGAAAGGACCGATGGTGGATATGAGAACGTAGGACCGGAATGTAAAAGTGGACCGAATAATGAATCAACTGACTTTTAAATCAATAAGGCCGACCTAAAGGGGAAAAAGCTCACAGTATGTTATCATATATCTATAACAATCTGGAATATACGGGCTTCGTTTCAATCACTGGCAAGAAAAAAAAACGTACAATATTTTTATTTTTTAAATTGTTGCAAGAGGGGTTCAAACATGCATGGGTACACTGTTATGCTCGAAATAGTGATAAGTAATTTATGTTCTCACATATTCAATTTATTGTCTTACTTGTAGCAATGAAGCTTAAAAATTGTGCTTAACAAACTCCTTGGGCCGCATCCAACCAACGCTCATATAAAATCTTATGAAGAGTCGGGTTTCCTTTCCAGTAGGAGTACCATTGAACAATAAATGCAGTTCCCTCTTACGGCTCATCCGATTACCGCTTACAGACGACGATCCGCTTACAGACTCCCTTTGCCGCTTACAGACGACGATCCGCTTATACAGACTCCCTTTGCCGCTTACAGACGACGATCCGCTTAGAGACTCCCTTTACCGCTTACAGACGACGATCCACTTACAGACTCCCTTTGCCGCTTACAGACGACACGATCCGCTTACAGACTCACATTGCCGCTTACAGACGACGATCCGCTTACAGACACCCTTTGCCGCTTACAGACGATGATCCGCTTACAGACTCCCTTTGCCGCTTACAGTCGACGATCCGCTTACTGACTCCGATTGCCGCTTACAGAGGACGATCCGCTTATAGACTCCCTTTGCCAATTACAGACGATGATCCGCTTACAGACTCCGATTGCCGCTCACAGACGACGATCCGCTTACAG
>SDVV010035838.1:0-11013 GCA_016164225.1 Gammarus roeselii
TATATATATATCTACCAATTGCCGTACCAATTTTTGATGATACAGCTATTGCCACATAAGCTAATATTTTGCTCTGTCTTCTATAAAAGAAGTATATACATCCGACGTTTGTACTCCAGTTTTGTATTATTGTGATTGTCAATCATTTTATTATTTCCTAGCAGTCATGAAGTGTGTATATTGTATATTCAGTGTTAGGTATGTGTTTTGTGTATAACTATTTATGTAAAACTTATGTCGTCTATTCACCCCTTTATTATTCATACAATGTGTTATACCCATCTCTGCAATATGTTAGCGTTTCTCAATTTCCACACCCCATGTCGTATTCATATTTTCTGTATAATTCATGTCGTCCATTCACACATTAGTCACCGTACAATAATGTAGACTTCTCATTTCAATATATTAGCACATTTTGATGTCCTAACCCCATGTTCTCGGGGCTCTAGCCCCGAGCATGCGTGATTTTCCACCCCATGTACATGTTATTTTCCTCACCCATGTATTTTGTTCATTATGCACCCCATGTATTTCTTATTTTTCCACCCCGCGTGACACTGGTTTTCCCAACGCTGTGTAGTCGTGATTATTTTGTCAAAATAGACATTTTCTGTAAGTGCACTGATGATACTTTTGTAAATAATATTTCGCTTCAGGTAATCCAAACCGGCGGCACCTAGAGATGAGCTGCGACGAATTCAAATTGGAATCTTACCAGACGCTGGAAATAATGATTTGATAATAATAATATTAATAATTTTGTAGTATTTGTATCTCGCCGATCGTTTGTGAAGCTTGGATGCGTATCACTCTCTCAAATGCACTTCGGACACAATGAATTCCGGTTTGATCGGAATTCAATCATTCAAATTGTATCATTGATTTTTTTTTATCGCGTGTTGGACGTATGTGTTGCGGTGTATTTTGTTTGGCGGGATCAGGTAAATTGTAGTTAGTGAGGTTTGAATTTTTAATGGCCGGGTCACGTCTATCGTGATCCCTCGACCAGTCACTCGGAGGTTCAGTGGGTTGCACGTTCGCCACGACTGGTCAAGACATTGAGATATTCTGATCTTTTTTGTATGCGGAATCTGAGGTGACTCATGCACACCTGGATT
This sequence comes from Gammarus roeselii, assembly GCA_016164225.1. NCBI lineage: Eukaryota > Metazoa > Arthropoda > Malacostraca > Amphipoda > Gammaridae > Gammarus > Gammarus roeselii. The sequence goes on from SDVV010035838.1 coordinate 1,122, forward strand.
GGTTTTTATTTTCACGTACGTCAGATCAACCTCACCAGTAAGGGCCTCTTGATCGTTATTCAAATGAACAACTCGACGGTTTACCCTTTTTTATTTCGTGCCTGACCTGAGTGAGGAATTATCTCTTAGGAACGATTTGCTCCTGGCCCCCCTTTATTTACCGAGTTATTGCATGTATTCTATTTTTATGATTGTTTTGTGAGTTTGGTTGTAAAGGTTGTTTATTCATTCCTCTATTCTCGCAGCTATTCGTTTCAAACACATTTATCGAATCGGTCAAGCGCGCACATTGCCCGCATGGAGCTCTAACTCATCACATAACATTTTGCACTGCATTCAAACATCGGAATTATGCGAACAGTAACTGCGAAATTTCTTAAATATACAAACTTTTCAAAAATTTCCACTTGAAAACACTGCTTTAACCAATTTCCTGAAATTAATTGACACACTTCTATCATATACTTGGCTTTTTTACTGATGGCTGCTAACATGACGGCACGCGAAACCACATGACTGAAGAAAGAATGGGAACGACTATCAGCACAATTTATAAATGTAACCCGTCATACGACTGATTAGTTAGTGAAGTTTTTGCCTGCTGCATGAAACTTGACGAAACTCGAAAAACATGACTCGAAAATATAATGTAACACATTTATTAATTGAGCACTTTACATTCTTTAAATATTTGCAAAAGGAATGTGTTTGGATTTTTTTCAACCAATAACCATCTTTTTAGTGATCTACTAAATCCAAATTTTTAGCACCCGTTGGCAACGCTTTGATTTGCACAAAAAATAAATGGTATACTACACCGGTGAGCTACGCACTATCTACTTTATTTTTAACAAAATATATATTTTTATTTGATTTTTCTCAAACACTTTGGACAATTATTTCAATTTTTAAATGATTTTTTTCTCTAATCATTTCAGGATTCATTTCCCGCAACTGACATTTACTTCCAAATTAATTTATTTGCGCGCCACTATCTGCATTTCACTACCAACTAATTTTGAGCTCATTTGCTGATATTCGGAAGCAGATATTGTTAAGAGTTTTGTGAGGAAGCTGTAATTGATTTTATTTTCATGAACTTTTTAATTTCACTTGGTACGGGAGAGCGGCCAATCACGATATGTCACGCTGTTCTCGATTACTTCACACTTGGACACTGCTTATGTCCTAGACTACTAACAGAACATTGTCAAGGAAGCCTGATGGATGTGAAGTGGCGCCTTCGAAGGGTCCATCTGATCCTGGCCGATGTCGGGCTTGGCCGATCTGATTGACGATGGTTCTCCTGCCAGCCGGTTGGTCGTAGCCTGCCCGCTGTTTCTCGAAGCGAGCCGTCCTGACAAAGGGAGTCTGTCTCCCCCAGCCTGGCAGCGAGCTGTCCTAGCTCGGTTGCCCACTGTACTGCCTGAACGGGCGGGCAGGTAGTCGGACAGGCAGAGGTAGGCATACGTGGCAGGCTGCGGCTGCCCGCTGAATCGGCAATCAGGCCGTCGTCACCCTCCCCCATGATGTTTACGATTAAGGTATGGTTCACGTGTCTCAACGGAGGAGTGTGTAAGGGGACTGAAACATTTTGTAAAAATGATGAATTTGATTTGTCATAAAGCGAGGAATTGAATTTCTTTGCTTCAAAATCATCCCACCGCTGCTACCAGTCTTACGAACTTTTATATTTTTCTAGTGAATAATTAACTCAAATGTGATGCAAGGTTTAACTGATTACAAGATAGGTTATCATATTATTTTGAAAAATAAAACATGAACACATAAACAGGGTAGCTACATGTCAAAGGTGCATGATTAATATTGTGAAGCTGATATGATTATGTAATAAGGATGAATAGTGCAAGAACACGGAATAATGGTAGCCTAAATACTCGTAGGCCTATAATTGTAAGCAAGTAAAAAACAAAAAGAAAAGGTCCGTCAAGGTTTGAAAACAATTCAGTTGAGTGAAGTCCGTCCACCCTCCTCCCGTGCAAACAGAATGTGTGGTACTGAGTCCCGATCTCCACACTGCCCGAATGACTCAAGAATCTCAAAAGGGAGGCGTGACTAAGCTAAAGTAGAGGCAATGAGGGGACGGCCCAACAATTTACTAAACTCTAAGGTGGCGTGTCATCCCAATTTTTTGACCGTTATTAGCTCACAAGTGATTTTAGTCGATTATGTAGAATCATAGACTCCGCCTTAAATTGGTAACACATACAGAACTTGCTTGTTATCTTTACCGGGCACAACCCAAACCCACCAACTCATGAATTACTCCTCTCAAGAGGACAGGACTCATTGACCCAAGAGCCAAGCACCGCACCCTTAGGAGCCTCGGTCACTGCTACAGCGTGCGCTCGCCGTCTGATGAACACAAGAGCAAGCACTACATCTTCCGGTCAACAGACCTGCAGACATCAACTACAAGATTCCTGAGACGGCGCACACCACTGCGGCACCGGGTGTGCATATCCTCTGTGGTAGTACGTACATCAACTGAGTAAACGGTAATTTTACGCGGTTTATTTGTTTGGTGTTTTTCATAGTGCCGAGAGTATAAAGACTTCCGCAAGTTCCACAGAACTCTACACAGTCTCATTGTCTGTCAATCAGAAAATAATTATATGCGCTGATCAGAACCGCACAAGGCCTCATTGTTTGTTAGTTTTGTACGCTGTACTTCAAACCCTCTATCAGAACATTATTGGGCTCGATTGTTCGTTAGTTCGATGTTTTTATGTTTTAATCGACTAAAATAATCTTGAAGCAGTGAGTCACACAATTTCCTAGTTCACATAAGTTTTGCGAACTATCGAAAGTGTTTCATTTCTTGTGTTAAATTTATATACCTCTCGTTGATTGTTATTACCGCAGTTGATTTTTAAACGAAAGATTTCAATTTTACGGTGCTTAATTGTTCGTTAATTCGTCACCGGGCCACACAATTTCCTAGGTTCACTTCAGTTTTGGGCATTGTCGACAGTGTACCATATACAATGCTAAATAACAATTTCTCCTGTAATTCAATAGCGACTATCTCCAGCGCACTTTTTACCTGTTGTACACAATAGGACCACGTGAAGTGTTATTTTTAAAGTTGTTCACAATAGGACCACTTGAAGTATTATTTTTGAAGTTGTTCACAATAGGACCACGTGAAGTGTTATTCCAGCGCGTTTTTTATTTTATATTTTTTGTACAAAATAGGATCAAGCGATGCGTTATTCAATGCCGCATAGCACCACGCCCTTAAGGAGCCAGCCTATAAATCACTCTGGTAATCTTCACGAACTATAGATCACTCTGGTAATCTACAACGACTACTTTGTTTTTATTTAGTTGTTGTACACAATAGGCTCTCGTGACGAGTTATTCGGGATTGTACATGAACTCTTCATCAAAGAAAATAGGATTATTATTAGTAGTGTATGCAACTGTCTTGCACCACATTCAGCTACATCTAATTATATTTTAAATACACTGCAACCCGCCTGACTTCTGTATCTAAACTGCTACAATAGAACTTCCCCGAGACACAAGAAAGCCGAAAACAGTGAATTAAACATTTTAAAACTTCGCAGTTTTCCTGCAACACACAAGAATCTAGCGGTCCCGGCCCTCTTGGAAGAAGCTCCAGCTGATCCTTCTCTCCAATAACTAAAAACTTGCCATCTCTATCTCCCTATTCTCCCGTAAATGAACCCCTAGCAACCCCCCTCGAGCCACTAGCGAACCCCCACATTTCCAGCCCTGCCTCCCATGGCCTATCAGCCACTCACTGCATGGCTACCGTAACAGCGAGCGAGACCCAACCAACAACACAGCCAACCGTCGTTGTGCACAATGCTAACATTGTTCCAGGAGAAACTACAGAACCACTTGTTACAATCCTCATAGGCGATGACTTCATAGCAAATGTAAAACCGGATGACCACACAAGGGAATGTACTATCTAAAAAATCAATGGAGTTAACTCTAATGCACTGCTAAAAACCATTGAGAGAGACAATGCGTACAAAAAATACATTATAGCGCTTACACACTGTGACGATCGTGATGACTTAGCAAAAATGGCGAACACAATCTTTGATCGAAAGGAATAATTATGCAAGGATATACATGGTCGAATTCGCCAAACTCGAGTCAATCAAACCAAGGCACCATTTCATCAGCCTATGTTACTCCCTGAAGCTCCGTGTTATTCCAACCGGTCAACTAAGTAACAGACTCACTAAAAATCGCGACGCGGAATTGTTTCACCCAAATAATCCCAGTCTCAATAGAAGAGGAACTGCCAAATTCCTCAACATTGTAGCGCGTTATGTCCCTCACTGGGTTGAGCCACTGCCAGACCACTACTATCACAATGACCACAATATGCAGTCATTTGCGTGCCCTTCCTTTCTTTGCTTCCCGCTGCCACACCTCCGTCCCCCTCTTTTGCAGACACACAATCACGATTCGGCCAAATACACACTGTCACGACACACGCCTCTTATACCGTAAACTGGGCACAAAACAGCGGGCTACATACACTCACGGTCAACTGACACCGTGCACAACACCCGTCACCTTGCATATCCCTCCTGCCCTGCCCAAAAGACCCGCTTTCCTCACCACCAAGACAGCGACCGTCGCTGCTCCAGGTGCTTCAACCCAACACTCAGTAGCAGCTGGCTTGGAAAATCATATCAGGTCAAACGCACGCACGCAGGGCGCTCTTCCCTCAATCCAGCGCCAGCTAACAAGCTTATCATCTATGACACATCACTCCGTATTTGCACACATGACATGTAAGCCGCCCTTCCATCTTACTGCGTCTCATAACCCTCTGCCCTTAGACCAAGCCGCTGTACACCAAACCAAACCACACTAAGCCGAGTGCATCCCATCCATTCGCTCCACCTGTCACCAATGACACTGCACACTAAACTATACCTTTTACACCCAAACACTACGACTACAGCTCTCCATCAGCGTCTTTTCAGTGCCCCTGTACCAACAACTACCGATCAGCGCTTCCTCACCATCCACACACCAACAGCTCCCATTCAGCGGCCTCTCATCATCCGCACACTAACAGTTCTCAACCAGTACCCCTAAATCGTCATGGACTTCTATTCGGGTTTCCTCCCAAAAAACGAATACGAAAACGCTTACCAGATGTATAAGGAAGCGTATTTCTACAACAGGAATTACAATTAACCCATGGGAGACTTGATCCCCACAATGCTGAGCAATGCTCTGGGACATCAGATTGACATTGTTCAGAAAGACGGGTTTGCCAATACAACGATAAGGTCCATCAAGCCACACTTAAATAGCAACCAGTCAGGTATCAAGGTATTCATTTACCTAAAGGACAGTTATTGCAGTGCACTTGTTCCCATGCAGAAATTCTTAAAATCCTCCAATACAAATAGAACACCAAATGGTAGAAACTTCTGCTCTAACAAATTCACCGCCCTGTATGATGCACCCGACACATGCATCTACGCAGAGGATGAGCAGGGCAGCGTCCCGGACAGCCAGAACTTCATTATAGGGAGCAACGCGGTCATCGACAAGAGTAACATAGATCGCAGCAATAGTCACCGTAGGGCGCCCGAGCACATGTGACTAGACGGCACTGGCACCTTCGTGAAGCGGATGACGAAGTTAGCAAGCCTCGGCTAAAAGACAAAGACCACATACGAATAAAACACATAAATGTTAGAAGTCTTTTGTCTGAGATAGACCAAATCAAACTAATGTTGACTGATGAAGATGTTGATACACTCAGTCTCACTGAGACATGGCTGGTACCAAACATGGCAAACAACTTTATTCAGATAGATGGGTACAAAGTGTTTTGAAATGGCCGAGGTAAGAGAGGAGGCGGTGCCTGCATCTACGCTAAAAATGAGTACATAACCAGGACCTGGAAAACGGTTGGAAACGGAGACGAAGTTGACGATGCTTGGATTACCGTTCAGGTAAAAAAAATCCTCATTGTCGGAGCTATTTACAGGCCACCCAAAGCCATCTAGAATCCCAAAAGAAAGTAGCTCATTGCTCGATCTGGTAATCACGAACAATCAATCGTCTGTCCTGAACATCAACGTCTGTGAGTCTCTTGCTGACCACACAGAAATAAGCCACCTGATCAATGTGCGAAGAGAAAAAGAGAAACCCGTCATCCGGACATATAGAACAATAATAAACTACCCACTAGACTCACTGAAGCAAGAGTTGTGGAACAGAGTACCATTGCTCAACGACATGCGCAATGAGGACGATGTGAATATCCAATCGACCATTTTCATAGACACGTTCTCAGCGGCCCTCGACACAGTAGCACCAATAATCACAAAGAAACTAACACGCCCCACCCTCAAGTCACCTGGATGACTGCTGAACTCAATCAGGAAATACAGACTCCAAAATATTTTCAAAGGCTTCTGAATGGTCAAGTCAACAAAGATGCTGAAAAAAACTAACACCGACACAAATAGCACGGATTTGACCGATGAATCGCGTGTTTTAAAAGTCTTGCGAGGGGTTGCCAACCAATGGGGAAACTCGTAAAAAACATAATAGGCAAAGCTAAGAGAGCTGCGCACCTTGCTGAATTAGGAAAAAAAATACCCGAAGCAGGCTTGGAACATCATTGCCCCACAAGAAACCAAAAAAGTCTTCAAATTATGAAAACTCTGTAGAAATAGCAGAATAATTTAATGAGTTTTTCGCTAACGTTGGAAAGCACGCATACGAAGAGGTAATGAACGAACACAACAAAATTTCCTCGGTGGTTCACGAAACCCTGGTAATGCTTAAGCTAACTCTCGGTTCACAGTTCCATCTCATAACGACTACTCCACCAAGAAGAACCAACTGTGGAAAACATGCCCATTAAGCAGATTGGAAATTGTTACGGCTATTTGTGCGCTCAAAAATACAAATTCCTGTGGAAACGATGGAATTATCATTACAGTACCTCAAGGACGGGTTAGAAATTATTCCGCCATATCTCCAGCTGCTCGTCATCACATCCATTGCAACAAACACCTTTCCTCAAAATTGTAAACAAGCACTAATCAGAGCTATCCACAAAAAGGGGGAGGTAAACGACCCTTCAAATCACAGACTTACGAGCCTCCTACCAGTAACTTCAAAAATCTTGGAAAAGATCATTGCACTTCAACTCCTTGATTACCTAGAAGAGGCAAACCTGATCAGTGACTGTCACTAAGCATACAGACGGAAGACCTCTACTGATGATGCGCTACTGAAAATCTCCGAACTCGTATTCAAAGCTATAGACGAAAACAGTCTATCATTACTCGTGCTACTGGACCTCTCAAAAGCATTTGACAGAGTAAATCACGATATTTTGCTGCAAAAACTGCTACAACTGAACATTCAAACACCCTGATTTGAAAGCTATCTAAGGCATCAGTTCCAGTCTGTTGAGTTAGAGGGAAAGACTACCTCTTCTCCAAAACCGGTAAATTTCGGTGTTCCACAAGGATCGATTCTCGGACCGGTTCTTTTCCTTCTGTTTATCAATGACATAAACTGTGGAAACCCACTCGATACCACCAAAATGACATTATACGCAGACGATGATCAATTGCTGTTCGTTAGACCCGCAAACGAATTCGAAAAGCCGAAGAAGGATGCAGTAACAGCGCTGACCCACATAAAGGACTGGTATTCGTCAAATGGGCTTAAAGTTAATTCAAGTAAAACACAGTGCACTATCCTGGGATCCGAAGCAAATATACGAAGAGTTCCCGAGAATTTTGATGTTTATTGTATGGGCACAAAAATCCCTCTTGACAACAAAGTCAAAAATCTGGGAGTGTGGCTCAATCCCAATATAACCTTTGGACATTATGTTGATAAGCTCTGTTCCAAACTGAATGGACAGTCATGTTTCTCAGTCAACCGAAGAAACAACTCGACTTCAAGACTTCTCGTAATCAATGCTCTGATTTCTTCAACGTTCAACGTAGCACCGCAAAAGTAGCTCACGATGGAAACTTTAGAAAGAGCGATCACGTGACACCAATTCTAAAAAAACTTTGGGAGCTGAACATCCAGAAACGACTAGAACTGTGCAAAGCAGTACGAGTTTTTAAAATCCAGAACAAGCGTTCCTGTTCAAACGGTGTTGTGTTGACAACTCGAAAAGCAGCTCATCAACGATCAACTCGGGATGAAAATAACATTGACACCGAGTTCAGAAGAAGAAAGAGTCCAAAGAGTTTCAACAAGCTACCATCTGCCATTCGGAATTGCGCAACCGTATCTTCTATCAAGCAGAAATGGGCCCCTCTGATTGCTCGCATGCAGGGGCAGGCAGAGTCAAACAATTGATGACGATTAACACAGAACTGGAAAAGTAAAACTATATTTTCCAGCTCGCTCAGAGCATCAACACTATCACCCTGTCAACACGGCTCTGTTTCCTCCCCGATAGTGAAAGATATAATGAGATTCATTATCACTATTTTTGTATCTCCGCAAAGCGATCGCCTCGCACAGCGTTGCTTTAAATATGCCCGGCCGGATCACACATGCATGTATGGCAGAGACCCTCTAACTCACACCCACACATAAGAAGACAACCTTTGCTTTCCAACGTATCAGGCAGATAATCAATCAATTACGTCATAAAAACATAATTTCTGATCACAATGCTATGTGTCATCCTCATATAAATCCTAAATGTGTGTATATCTATGTATAGATTTATGGCGGTACAATAATACCATTCCATCTGCATATGAGCTCCCCAACTCACATGGGCCCATCCACACACCAAGACTCTTTGACACTTATACTTGACGGATGATATGAATAAAGATTGGCTTATGGTCCCGCCACCTAATTCGACCTGATGGTCCCGCCTATCATTACACGCACTCCAGACTGATTGCACATATTATTTGATTTTATTGTTCAATAGGCATTCTAAGTGTATTTGTGCATATGCATATACTGTTTATACGTAATATAGGTATATATGTTTCTCCGTGTGCAAGTATGCACTCTGTTACCGTGCCACAAAAAAAAAATCACATCGGTTTGTGTAGGAATCCATATAAATGTAAATATATTTATTTCTTGTTTGTTTGTTATGGAAGTGATTCTCTAACTCAAATAGACCCACCCATACCGTCACACTCTTTGCTTTTCAATTAATTGGGATGTGGGTTTGAACTATAGAATTCATATTAAATACTATACAAAAGATTCCAAGGTCAAATAGCAAACCTTGTCTCATTAGGATATTATGCATACTTATTGTGCACCTCAAACCTACCTTGATAGCTCTTTCGTCGTGACACGTTAGGGAGCTCAATGTTACACGAGAATAACACACCACTCGTGTACGACGAAACGTTTCAAAGTTGATTTTATATTATAATAATGATATTTTCTCTGTCTTTTTTTGTCAGTGACTGTCTGTCTCGCATAGACCCACTCATACCGTCGCATACATTGCTACCCAATGAATTAGGCTGTACTGCTGAAATAACATTTCTCACTCTAACTAATTGTAATATAAAAGATCCCATTGTCAAATCACAACCCCTTATGTCAACAGGATACAGTGCATATTTATTGTGTGCATTAAAACTTACCCTTATAGCTCGCTTGTCATGACATGTTTAGGCAATAGTCGTGTTCGTATGTCCAGCTAGGATACTAAGATGGCTTCCTTACGCTCGTACACAGCTTCAACTACTTCGTTACAAGTTCTAAGCTTGTAATTTTACCTTTGTTAGATTTACTATGTATAAATGTATTGTGTCAAAAGAAGAATATACAATCTGTGAATGAATAAACTTTTTTAGTATATATACATTTATTATATAAATACATACATATA
>SDVV010035839.1:0-11013 GCA_016164225.1 Gammarus roeselii
ATCAGTGCTTCGTCACTCTACGTTCGCCATACCGCTCTTCTGTTATTATTCGGTATCGCCAGTGACTGAACATTGCGTGCGTCACTAGCGCGGTGAACCCTTGTATTGAAAGTGTAACTTTGAAGTGCTTCTGCTGAACTGAGTTTTTATTGAAATATAAAGTGGTGAATATTACTCTGGTTTTTAACCTATTCCTATTTGAAACCTGGTGTGTGGCGTTTTAGTGAGTTGTTGTGTGGTCCTGTACCCCGGTAGACCCACCGAGCCTATACTGGCCTGGACGACCTGCCGCCTCTGTGACCATCCTGACTTCGAGCGGTAGTGGGGTCGCCGGGTCAAGAAGTGCAGGCACCCACAAAGAGACAACATAAGTTATTCATAAAATATATACGTAGCACTGAATACATACACTTCATGACCGCTAGGAAATGATTAAATGATTGACTATTGGAATGATTTGATACTGGAGTGCAGAAATCAAATTAATATACTTCTGTTATAGAAGTTGAAGCACAATATTAGCTTATGTGACAATGATTGTACCTTCAAAAATGGTACAGTGAATGGTAGGAAAGATTCAATAAATTATATTCTTATCAAGTTGGCCCATGTCAAAGCTGGGAGCTACCTATCGTCCCTCAAAAGTTCAATTGGAATTCATCACAGCTCATCTCTAGGGGCCGCTGGTTTGGATTACATAGAGCAAAATATTCTTTACAATAGTATCATCTGTGCACATAAAGAAAATGACTATTTTGACTAAATAATTCCAACTGCATAGCGTTGGGAAAACCAGTGACAGGCGGGGTTGAAAAATATAAAATACTTGGGGTGGATAAATAACAAAATACATTGGTGTGGAAAAAAAAAAAGTACATGGGGTGGAAAATAGCAAGTTTATGGGGTGGGAAATCACGCATGCATGTGGTTAGAGTCCCGAGAACATGGGGTTGTGACATCAAAATGTGCTAACATATTGTAATGAGTAGTCTACATTATTGTATGATGACAAAGATATGGATAGACAACATGAATTATACAGAAAATATGAATACAATATAGGGTTGGGAAATCAAAAAGCACTAGCATATTGTAAAGAATGGTCTAAACCATTGTATTAATTATGAAGGGGGTGGATATGCGACATAAGTTATACAAAAAAAGTTATACATAAAATACATACCAAACAAATATATATATAATAAACAGACTTCAAGACTGCTAGGAAATGATTAAATGATTGACAATCAGAATAATACAATGCTGGAGTGCACTAGTCGGATGAATATACTTCTGTTATGGAAGACAAAGCAAAATACTAGCTTATAAGGCAATGATTGTATCATCAAGAATGGTACGGTACTTATTGGAAATGATTAGCGTCGACCGGGGTGACTCCCCGCAGTTGGAAACGCGGGGTGACTGCTCGCACCCCCCTTTTGGGCACCAAGACGTCCCAAATGTCACCGTTTGACTACGTGGCTTGAAAGAGCAGGTCTTTGTTAGTAAGTATCAGCTACTTATAGAAATTGGATACGCGCACAGAATTTATGAAAAATGGTCAAAGTGAAGGTGTGTTTTTCAGGTCCCTGAAAATTTTGGTTTGGAAAAATTGACGTTTTGCAAACTTTGATGCTGTAGCTAGAGTTTTCATTGGATTAGGACCAAATTTGGTGGTGATACTCGGAATATGGTGTAGTTTGTTGCATAAAAAGGATTTTGGGAAAAGATGTAAACTTTTGTAGATATGTACAAATATACAACTGCAGGGAGTCACCCCGGGTGAAAAAAAAAATCTGGGGTGACTCCCCGCACCTATTTTGTTATTAAATATTTTCGTTTTTCTTCAATGAAAAGTGATCAAATGCAATTCTACACACATATGATGACATTTGGAAGTAAATGATCCACAATAATGACACCACAGCTAATTTCAATATGAGTAACTAATTTTATAAGGACCCAATTTTTTCAACACATGGTGACATGTCTAGGCCTAAGTGTTAACTTGTGTTTAATGTTCAGGAACATTTTTTTTATCACATTTTCATATCGAGACAACAATCCTTTATCTAGCATGACTTGTATTCATGTTAATGCAATAAGTTTGCTATGGAATTGACAAAATACGTTTTTTAAATGTTGTATCATATTATTAAAAAGATCGTTTTTTCATAATATTTGCTCATATACTGATACTTTAGGGTCATAACTAGTTTAGGATGTGGAGAAATGATTTCCAGTAAAGTTAAATTGCAATTATTGAAGAAAAACTTTGTTTCCCGCAGCGAAATTGGGAAAAAAATCCTTCGAGTCTGGTTTTGACGGCAGCAAAAGACGAGCATCAGAAACACCTATCACAGACGTAATATTTCACGTAAAATTTTATTATAAGCAACTGATATATACTAATATAGCAACGCTCTATCTATTGGTACTCTTGAACTTTCAATTTGCGTTTCAATTATTGATATATGGGGGGTGCGGGGAGTCACCCCGTTTGGTGCGGGGAGTCACCCCCAATTTGGGGTTGTAGCTCGCCGCACATTTTTTTGTAAATAACATTTTTTTGGTTAACAATAGAATGTTGAAACTTACAGTGCTCCATGGTCATAATAGTAGCTATACACACCGTAAATACGAAGTTTCTCAGCCGCGTACTTTTTGAGTTATTTTAAAGTATGAGCAAATTGCGGGGAGTCACCCCGGTCGACGCTAAATTAATTATATTAAAATCAAGTTAACCTTTGTCAAAGTTAGAAGCTGCCTATTGTTCCTCGGACAGACCGAGTTTGTATTTTAATTATACTAAAACGACGAACATTTAAATCATGTAAATAGACAAAACGCTAGTTAACACTTATGGTAATTGACAAAGACAATTATGATCAGCAGCAACATAAAAAACATATGTATAGTCAGAGTAAAAACGATTAGATGGTGTCTCAATGTTGAGAGTTATGGTGGAGGTGGTGGTTTCAAACATGCTCAAAAACAGATTGCATTTTCTGGTTATTGGTATTATGCATTTAGCTTGTGTTTGTGGGCAAAGTTACCGTTTTGAATTGATCAGTCAATAGATGTTCTTTAAGCCTATTCCTGAAGGACTTGATGGATTCAAGATTCTTGAGGCTTGTTCCAGGACTTTGGTCCAGTTTACAAAAAAGCTTGATAGGCAGTTTCTGTTTTCTTGTACTCAACATGCAGAGTAACATTATTTCTTGTGAATCAATTGTTCTTTTCACCATGAGAATATATGTTCCTTTGGCTGTCGAGAGGACTCACATGAGAGGACTCATGTGCTCTTGTTTTCTGTGGTTACCATCGCATGTTATTCTTACGACTATGTTTATACAAAGTTGCACTTTCTTTGAGTTTTGGTGCATTTCCCCCAAATTGAAAGACAGTAGTTGATGTGAGAAAATACTTAAGCGAGGACTTTCAGTAATCTTTATTTGAAATTTAATTTTTTATTTGTGGAGTTTAGGAACAAAAGTGTTCCATTCAACTTGTCAGAGTAGTTACGTGGTTTCTCACCTTGGTTGCCTCAAGACCACCCCACACCCTAGCAAGGCCAGAGTGCAGAGCATGAAAGGAGGCACAAATGCCACAGCATGCCAAACTGCAAAAGACCAGCAAAATAATGGAGCAAAAAAAAACTGGAAATTTATGCTTCAGACAACTGATCATACAGCAGTTCTGTTGGTCACAAAATGAAACATAAACAAACATATACACATTTTTACATACATATATACACATACATATATACACTACAAAAAAATACATGCTCACACACATCCCAACAAATGAATTAAACTTCATCAGCCTAGTCAAAATTTGAAAATTCCTTATATATCAGATCAGCAAGGGCTGGCTTATAGCGAGTGATATCTGTCAACTGCACTATGTCAGCAGGCAAGCCATTCCACACACCAACACATCTCATGCTGAAGGACCTACTTTGGACATCAGAAGAGCAAGGAGGAAACACCAGCTTCAGCCCCATGACCTCTAGTACAAACTCTTGAAGCCAAAAAAACAGTTAGCAAATTGTCTGATTTCCCAAGCAAAATTTTCCAATATTTGATCAGGTCTGCCCAAAGAAGCCAACCCTTAATGGAAAACAAATCCAGGCTCCTCAAACGATCACCATAGTCCATGCCAGAAAGTTCATCAATGTTTCAAGTCCATCTCCTCTGGACAGACAGACTCCAGCAGCCTGCAGTCCCCACAATATCCAGTGTTCCAAACGCAGGATGCATACTCAATAAGGGGACAAATATGCAAAACATATAGGGACAGCATAAATACCCATGATCTGCAAACAGTTGATCTCAACAAACAGTTGGCCAACCCACCAGCCTTTGCAGCCACCACACAAATATGATGGTGGAATCAGAGACTGGTATCTACACTAATACCCAAGTCTCTGTGTGTAGGGACAAACTTCAAAACTCTGCCCAGCAGGACGTACTGGTTAGCTGGAACCAAAGCATCAAAGTTGATACGACCTCAATAAAAGCACAGCACTACACATTTATCCAGATTCAGTCCAAGGTTCCAGGACTGTGCAACTGAGTCAACTGTATCCAACCCGCTTTGCAGTGACAGGACACCCTGAGCGGCAGACTCAGTATCCTTGCGCAAGTATCTCAAGTACAACAGCAGCCCAAGGGCAGAACCCTGGGGCACACCACTCATCACAGCAACTGAGCTGCTCACGCTGCCATTCACACAAACGCTCATCACTCTGCCAGAGAGGAACGCAGAGATCCATGCTAGCAAAAAGTTACGAACACTCAAGGATTCCAATTTGGACAGGAGCACAGCATGACTCACCACATCAAATGCCTTTGAGAAGTCCAGCATCACAACATCCACAATAAAACCTTCATCAATCCACCTCCCAACATCATCATAGGTCAACAGCAATTGGTCCTCAGTGCTACGGCCTCTCGGAACACCATACTGATGAGGTGATAAATATTATTGCTGTGATACAACCATTCTTTCCATTGATTTGCAACAAACCAATGTCAAGCTCACAGGCCTGTAATTCATAGGATCAGTGTGGGACTTGGCCTTACAACCAGCGATCTGATCCAGGCTTCAGGGACCATTCCTGTCCTCAATTACTTTTGAAAAATCAAAGAAAGAGGGAGGGAGAACTCAACAGCACAGTTCCTTAGCAGATGTGGATGGAGGCCATCTGACCCACACTGGAATAGCAATATTTTCAAATTTATGTAAGCAGGCAGGAAGGTTTGTTTGTAATAGCAAGTAGCTTGTAATAAATTTGATTGGAACAGATATTGCTTATTTATTTTCATGATGTTGAAAAGCTTGCATCTGCAAGTTGAAACAACTTTCAATGAATTCAAATTGAATCTCCTAGCAGCATATGACGAGCATTATTTCACAATTATCAAAGATATATTTTGAGCCAGTTCCTATTCATTTGTTGCTCTGAAAGCTGTTAGTAGTCCTACCAAAACAAGAGATTAGCTTGTCAAGTGTTTCCTTAATTAGGGCATCATCAAAATGATTCTGTTTGGCACAAACAGAAGCATTTTGATGACTCTCAAAATGCTTCTGTTTGGCACAAAAAAAATCCAATCAAATAATGATTGAGAAGTCAATTGCTTTCAGATCAAGAAAATTGTCATTCCTCTTTCTTTGGTAACAACCAGATTAGGGTTTGTTTCAGAAATATTAGGTTATATCTTTACCAGACAAAAGTTCATCAGACAATTTGCCAAACATTGCGTTGCAATTGTTCAGAATAATTTCTTTAAACTATGTTTTTCTAATAGAGTATACGGTCTATGGCACAGTGACAAAATGATGCATTATTATACATATATATTCAGAATATTTGGGTATGCAAAATGATGGACATGAATCACTTTTGTTGTTTGAAGTATATGTTTACATATAAACTGATTTTCAATCAGATTCCGTTAAGAAGCGATTGTTTGGGACAACATGATTAGGTAAACAATTTCAATTAGCTAGAGAAAAATCAAGATGTTCCATCAGGATGGGTCACTCCATCAATCACACCAGACATATCAAACATATTTGCTTCGTTACGACAGAGACAATTACTGGTATATTATATCAATGTTTCTGCACCAGACTCATTTATGATAAAAATTTATCAACTTCAGAAAATAGACAGTGTTCAGAAGTCATGCTAATACGTTTGACTTGGCGACAGCAGAGCAGAAATGTGAAACAACTATTAAGACACTTCCTACAACGACCGGTGTCAAACTGCTGCCGCACGGCAGTGAGAATTGTGTTGCCATTTGAAGTTTTTCCTTAATCAGGAGAACCATTGAGCCTTAGGTGATTATTATAGCAAACCGATCGTGGCATGATGGATAATTTGCAAGCATTATCATGCACCAATCCTTGTACAATGAGCCAGTTATAAAATTGATAGCAAATCAAGGATACCTCGATGGAACATTTTGAGCTTGATAACACTCATTTTAATCAGAGGACCTGACCTGCTAATAAGAAAAAGTACCAGAGATATTGGTCCCAATCCATGAACTTTCCAGCCTGAATTTCACCCACATGAGCAAGTAGTCCAAGATGGGTCTTATATGAGTGATAAACAAAGACACCATGAAAACAGAACTCCTATTGACAGTAGAATGTAGCAGACTGGTTGCCAGAGTGGAAGCCTTTCTAACAACACTACACATGGAGGTGAAATTGCAACCTTGAGTCAACAAGCACTTCCAAGTCCCTGCATGATGCAGTACAAAAAGTTTCAGATCTTGCTAACAATTTACTGAGATCCACAGTTAATAGAGGTACAGATTTCATGGTATAACTTTTTGTGCTGCATGTCTGTCCTGCTTTGGACTACTGCATTTTTCTCAGAAAAGAGGTCAGGCCTAATAAGGTATGGCATGCTATTGCAGCATAGCCACAGCGCAGTTGTAGCTACTTAATTTGGTAGGGCGCATGCAATCTTGGATGGGAACAAAGATGTGTTTTGAGTCATCTTACAATGAAGTCTCTAGAAATATATGTCTATTGCATTAGAATTTAGAGGTAATATTCAAAATTTACAGACAAAATTCACTCCAGTGAAACAAGCAAAACCCCTTTATCTAATCCCAAAGTGTTGTCACGTTATGTTCATAGTGAAAACCTTTTGATTCCATTTTGCTGAGCCTAATTAGGTGCAGCATGCATGTAAGGGATAGCAGTATAATTTCAAAGCTTTGTAAGTTGAACCAAATGACAAACAAGGTCAAATGCCTTTGAATAGTCAAGCAGCACAATACCTAGTCTGAAACCTCAATGTAAGCCAGGATCAGATGTTCATTGGTTGACCTGGACTGCCTGAAACCAAACTGGTGAGAGGGAAAAGATCCCATTGTCCTCCAAATAAGTGACAAGGTGAGAAACTACAATCCTCACCGTTCTCTTTCAACAGACAGATGTCAGACTTACAGGGCTAAAGTTTAGCAGAATATTTCTAGATCAGCTCCTGGATGATGTGATAAGAAGAGACCCCATCCACAGATCAGGGAATTCCAGCAATATTTGCGCATACCAAGTCAACCTCCACAAACCTCAATCATCCCCTTATGCATTGCACTACCTGTATCCCCATACACAACCTCAAAACTTGGGAATGACACTAAAGAAGAAGGAACATCTGAAGTAAGCAAGAGTTTTCTTCCAGCATGAAGACAAATCTATAAATTCACTATGATAACATCTCAATAATACTGGAAATCAATTGGTAGAGATCCTAAAAGAAAGGCCTTTCTTGAGAACTAGGAACTTGAATATATGAATAAAAAATAATTCCTCTTAGACCAACGTACAAACATATTATGATAGATTAATACACAACTTTATCCTAGCTGTTCTCCACACATTTGAGCCCTAATAGAGAAGTGGGGCAATTGTCCTTTAGGCTTTCACTGGACCATCTATTCTTGTCAACACTGATAACATAGTAGGGAGGAGTATTGGGAAGGCTGGTCTAGTCAACCAATTAAAAACATGCATAATTTGTTGACAACTATGCCACTGTTGACACTCCAGCATTCGAGTTCAAACAAGTATCACATAAGCTGTCAGACTCTACTCCATGGTAAGTGGAACACCTAATTAATCAAATTTGAGAATAGGTTTTCTAATAATAATAATACTTTTATAAAATCCATCAAGGGCATAGATGTTCACTTGATACAAAACTGAATATAATAGAAATACAAGTGATCTACCAGGTTACCAAAGCAGAAGAGGTAAATCAGGAAGCAAACTAATCATGGATCTCTCAAACTTTTCATTTTTTGCTGATTTAGTGATTCAAGAAGGTTGGTACACAAAAGACCATTCTAAGCAGAAACTGAGAATTTCCAGATTGAATCATAGAAACAATCTTGATGCACATCATACAGACATGATTAATAATAATACACTTCATTAAAAACCATCAAGGGCATAGGAGTAGATTTGATACAAAGCTTATTATTGTAGAAATATGAATAATCCGCCAGGTTACTGAGAAAAAAACGTCAAATCAAGAAGTACATTATAAATAACAATTCATCAGCTGCGCTCGACCTATATGAAATAGATACGAGAACATTCCGGATACCATAGTGGATACGGTGGGGTAGTTCGATACCATAGGGGTAGTCAATATATAAATAACACATTACCAACTGCCAAGCCTAAATACGTCCTAAAAGTAACACTTCCAGTACCTGTAAAGTCTGTACAATGACATTCGCAGACCACCATTTTCTTTGACAAGGTGGAAAAGCTTACCAACTTTATCTAATCCAAAGAAAGTCATCGCTCAAATCTGAAGGCCGTCAAGTACGACTGAAACGTCTAGTTCTCATTCAGGTATGCGACTGCATTACTATGTTGTTGCCAGACGTAGGGTAGAAACGATACAGAGCAGAATCAGTTACTACTCAAGTAATGAATTGCTTCGTAGTTTAGATACAGCTAAAATTAAAGTGGGACATAGCATGCACCAGCTGCCCTCGGGGTTATAGAAGTTCACATTATTTGGAAGGATTATTATGCAGCTGAGAATTTTGAGATTGGGCAGACCTTATTATATACTGGAAATTCATCCGCAGGTTGGATGCTGCCGCCGATTATGGGTCTTTTTTTCGGAGAGATGATGTGAAACACGAGGCCATCCCTATAAGCTTTTGATGACGGCGTGTAATACCGACATCAAAAAAATATCATTTGGAGCACGATGTGTTCAGTTGTGAAACAGCCTTCCAAGTTTTGTGGTGGAGTCCGATTCCTTGGCTGCATTCATGCATTCGACCTACCGGATGCGCAATCTTCTTGAGAGTGTCGCCCCCCCTTCCTTTTTTTGCTTGGGTTGTGAGTGTTTCTGTGTCATTGTGATGTTGTGGTGGTGGGTTGTTGAGTGTTTGTGTGTGCCTGAGTGGGATGCGTCGGCGTGCTTCTCTGTTTTTGTCTCTAAATTGTTGTGGTGCTGGAGTAGTGGGTTGCTGTGAGTGTATGGGTGTGTTGTGTCTTCATGTGCTTCTCTGTTGTACAGTGGTGTTTTATATATTTTTTCATATATTTTTTGTCATTCATACGGGTTGTTCACATGAAAGCCAGTGGTGCGCACTAATTCCAGTCCCTATACCTGTGTTAACATAGCAGTTCTCAATATTAAGCTTGCTCGCATTGATGTGCTGGCCTCTCCCGGCTCTGCTGCTCCTCACTGGCTTGCGGCGCTGCTGGAGGGGCCTGCCTAGGTAAGAAACCTGGAGCGCACATATAGCTGACACCTCTTTCATAAATTATTGAACCTAATTTCTGTGAACATTGGTCGAATGTCAGCAGCTAGTCAGTTCTTGACGGATATTGTGAGGGCTTCAGTAGGGATGGTCGATTAGTGAGTTCAATCGTGATACCTTGAGATTATGTTTTATTAAGTGGTCCATCTTCACCAGAGCTCTCACACGAGCCTTTGTAAGCTGCTCCGTATTGTGCGTCGATGGCGGGAGAATGACCAATTCATAGACTAATTAAGAGCATTTGATATGACATCACACAGCCTGAATTAGCTGCAACTGGGATAAAGAATCATTCCGCAACTATGATGCAGCGAAAATGGATGTGAAACACTATGCATCATCTTTTCAGTGGATTATACACAATGGCTTACATCTACGAGACGGACCCTAGCATGCACGCAGTCACAAACTATGTCTGAAATTGCCATAAAAGAACATTAAGTGATTTATTGTAAACTCAACAGATCCAAATTCACTTTCAGACTAGTCGGAAAATTTCAACCACGCTTGTGACATCATACATGGTGTCCGGTGGTACATGATGGCACATTGAAAGAAGTTGTTGCAAATGAGTATTATTTGCAGTTTTCTCATACACACACGGAATCGTATAAAATAATTTGAGATGACGTTTAAGACTGGACCAACTGCTGCATGGAGCATAGAGATTAGATTAAATTGGAACAGGGGTCCATCTCCACCGTAGCTCTATTGAGAGCCTTGGTGCGCTACCCTATAAGGTACCGCAAACGAGTGAATAAATAACCTTTTACAGTAACGCATTTTAAACTCTTCAATTATTTTCGAAATATCGTACACCTGTAAGGGTTTGCAAGCCAAGTCCTGCATTGCTCTCCCCCACGTTAAATTATGTATGTATAGATATACAGCCTTTAGTATTAAATTCCCTGCTCAATTATAAACTGTACAAATGTAACATTAAGGTATCATACATATTTAAGTCATTGTATTAACCTCCACTGAAATGTGCCACAGATGCAGTATTCCCTCTGATGGCGGGATTCCCTCAGTAGTGGCAGTGCCGGGGAAAAATCAATTCGGAATTCCCGGCATTGAGGAAATCCATGAAAGGGGCCACCCACAAACAAGAACTCTGGGGGCGCAGCCAATAAAACTGTGTGGCGCCAACCAACGCCTGAGGCGCAGCCAATCAGCAGCTGGAAGCTGC
>SDVV010035840.1:0-11013 GCA_016164225.1 Gammarus roeselii
TATGTTTGAAATGGTTGTTTTTTGTTCAAACAGCTGGCCGTATGTCCGTATTGCAAGCAAGCTAAGTAGTCCCTAGCTATTTAGTGATGATTTCATTTCGAGTGGCTATTTTTATGATGCCGTTAGCCCTCATGTACGGAGCCTCCAACACAGTCAGGCGATCGCATAAATGCATGCCTCCAATAGAAGAATTGCACATCAAGCCACAGCTTTATCACCTCGCAACGAACGGACGGTGGCCTCCACAGAGAAATGTTCTCGAATCATTTTAGCTGGGCGTCGAGGAGAAGGTGACAAAACCAGACCGAGAAAAGGCAGCTGTCATAAAACTTATCCAAAGATCATCGGTGTTCGCTTTCTCTCCTTCCAAATGCCTTTGAGATACTATTTAAAGTCTTCAACAACTCTCGGCTCTGTGGGTTGGAATTACCAGCAGGAAGGATTGGAAGGAGTTTTGTATTTCAGTTGGAATGAAGGATGCCGCTCTGTTTTCAGACTGTAAAAGATGTGTATCAGGCTAATTAAAGGAAGTGTTTGTTTACATGTAATCAATATTGATGGGCAGCGAGAGAAAATGAAACATCGCAGCAATAAATAATGAACATTTTCATCATCGCCAAATCGAATGACACTAGAACATTCTAATACTTTGATTTGATTAGTTAGAAATAATGTTCCTATTTTTATCCATGTGTGTATTGATTGGCCGGGAAACTCTTAACTCTTCCGAGAAAGCACACGCTTGAATTTAGCGAGTCACTTTATCGCTTCAGGACTCCCCGAAATGATCACACCTTGTGTAACTCTTTTTCTACTTGGGTCGTCTTGAGTGACATGCGATACCCGCGTCAAGAGAAGGCAATCTCTCCGAGCCTCTCTCACACCTCTATTTGATCATCCTCTCATTCTTTGATGAACTCTTCCAAGACGAGTGCTCTATCCTTATAAGTAGCGTCCCAGCTTGCCTTTCCTCTTCCTTTATGGAATCACATCCTTTATGGAATCGCATGGGGACCTTTTCGTAATCCGAAGGGCTCCTCGAAACGGATCTGGTACAATACTGGATCGATCACGGTTTACGGTGAAGATGTTCATCGTCTTGGGTCTCTTATTGACACCGAAAGCTTCTTCTCTTCTAGGCGGTGATCGCAAGGACTGCCCGATCGAGGAGTGTGAACAAGATCTCAAGTCGCTGGTGTAAGTCAGCGCTTGTCACTTGACTGGAAATGTTGGAGAATCTGCAGAGATATCCTGAGGGGCTCAGTCTGTCAATATGACGATCCTTTAAATTGAGATTGATTTTTCAGCTACTTTATCTATTTTCATCTGGTTTAAGAAGATTTTCGTATTTTTTTGCGGTATCCCATACTAATCAATCATACACAATGATTTGTAATGAGGGGTCTATATTTTTTCGGATGTTACTCTTCATGCACTTGAACCTAAACTCTTCGGACGAGTGCGCCCTCACCATCTCTATTCTGACTGCCACTTGCACTCTGATTCGTCAAGGTGATATCCCTGTCCAGGTCACTCCTCTATACGTAGAAAACAAGTTCGGTGGGCTGTCGGTGTACTCAGGCCCAACTTTCGAGGGACGTCTCAAGTTCTGCTCACATCTCCTGAAGACGTGTTGGGCCTCTTGAGACAGAGATAGGTCTCCTAGCCTGCATAGGTAGGTAAATATAAATGAGGTGAGAAGAAAGATACGGTATCTTTCCACTCGGTTAGCTCCAGGATGTTTCTTCCGAAGAAGTGCCTTGGAATCTCGTTGAACGCATCCACGGACGAGGTGGCCTGATTGTACTCAGCCCGAGAGCTTCAGTCCCGTTCCTCCTTGACCGGGCTGTCGGCACGTTAGACTGTTTTATAGGATAGTTCCCATCGAACCTGCAATCTTCATGTTACTGTTGTAGTTGTCTTTGAGTGGACGATCGGATAAAAAAGGTGCTTTGCATATTATATAGTCCAGATTAGCATTTTGTGGCATCTTTCCGCAAGTCTCTTGACACTGGAGGACGCTTTTGAATCATCAATAAATTAAGTATCAATATTTGTGATGTAGCAATAACTAGACAAGGTGGGATGCACATCTGCTATTAGAACACATTTTCAAAGAATTTTATTAAACAATTAGCAGTTATTATTTATATAAGCTCAAATAAAACGAATGTGAAAATATTCAGACTGACATTTTGTTTAAAATTTTACAACGATTTTTGAGAATGTTCACATAAAGCCCTAATTAATTCACATTTATTTTATTTTATTTCGAATTGTATTTTTGTTTGAGGGGGGAGAATCTGGAAGTGTCTACAAGCCACTCACATTCATTGACCTCGAGTGTTATCCAACGCTCTGTAATAAATTTTGAAACCGTCTGATGACTATCTAGTTGGAAATCAAGCTTTTTAAAAGCCAAGCCAAGCCCAAGAATAATTGTGCAGGTTGGGTTGTTGTTGCCCTGTGATCGCACAATGACTCCGTCGCCCAATAATAGCCTAACAGGAGGCATTTGGGAGGAATTTGTCTTATCGAGACCAGGAACGAAAGCGTCTCGATCACTCGCGTCCGAAGCAGCGGTCGCTCTGACGCGTCTTATCGGCCGAACTCTCCGAAGAAACGGGGCCTGACAGCGCGTCTAGTGTGTGGCGGGGTTACCATTTCCTTCAGGCCAACGAACCAGGTTTAGGAGCGTATATTTATGTGTGGGTGCTTGCGTATGTGTGTATATATAGGACGTCCATTGAAGTTGTTTAGTTGGCAATAGATTTACTTTTCCAATTAAGCTAAATATTTCAAAATTGTCAATTGTAGGCTCAATCAAATTAATATGCTAGATCAGCCCATCAGAAAATGTTATTATATGCCATCTTTATCATATTTATTTACTATATGCAAATCCACATCACGCACATGCTTTCTTCTCTAACTTATCTGCAAGCCTAATTCTATGCGACATGGAACAGTTTTGTTTATTAGCCCCGGACCAAGTGTAGACCGCGCTATCATCTTTGAAGACATTTATGCCTTAGAAAGCATCCAGTCGCTCATGACCGCTCATTACCATAAGAATTTTTGGCATGCATCTTCTAGTATTTAGACGAGTCTCCCATAAATTTGGAGAGTTTTCGTCATACTAATTTCGCAGTTTTATTCATTAGATGGGCTGCTTCTACCTACCTGTATCCGAGCTCGCTTCGTTAGGCAGATAGAAAACACGTTCTCTGCATATATATGCGTACAGTAGCAAAGACTCCCACAAATCTTGTATGATGATACATCGCGATGTATTTGAAATCAAACGTTTATTTGATTTCTAGAATCCTAGTTTTGTTTATTGAATACCGTAACAAAAATTACCATTTGTTATAAATTCCCTTAGGAAAAGTGTCTTGTTTCGTCATTGACTAACAACTAACGTCTCTTCAGCCCCTACTGTACCTCGAAAGCCACCACCTCAAGGCATTCCCATCACTCAGTAGTTGTGATAAAAAAGCGCAGGAATTTGTATGAATTTAACGACTTCTGCTCATCAGCATAGACGACTTGTACCTTCCTAGATCAGAGTGCCACCGTGGACAGTTATGGAGCCAGAGGGCGATGGTCTCCAAGGAGATGGATAGGTGGTCCCCAGCGTGGATAATTTGCCAGGTCGTATGATAACGAACCTCATTATTCGGAGTAAGGATCCCACGAATAGGGATTGGCGATTCCGATCGTGTAGTGGCTCTATAGTTGTTGAAGGTCATAGTTGAATCTAAGCTTGAATCGGCGTATAAGATGATATAGATTAAAAAAATTTATTCATGTGGCTTGCGGCTGCTAATTGATATACAGGCCACACCTGTAGACTTTATTGGCTGTAATTTGACAAGGTTCCAGATCAATTATAGAGTTGCAGATCGTGGGTTGGTGTTTTGCGGATTAGTTCAACATCAATTATATTAGAATTGTGTTAAATTAACTTTTGAAACTCCCAATCCCGGATAGATTTGTCTTAGTGAACAAATTTTATGGAATAGCATTTTAGTTCATGATTTTCTTTTCTAGCAGTGTTACTGCTTAAAAAATCGTCACGCTTTGACCATCAAGACCTTGAAACCAGCGATGCATGTCGGTGTACATGCGACATCCATCTGCTGTAAACCAAGAAACGTGAATATACGATAAAGATTGTAGTATGTCAAGCTTACACGATGTTTGGCGGACAACCTGATGCAGAAGACGCGTAGTTGAGTAATCACACGGTATGAAATGTTTAATGCCTGTCTTGGTGGATTTTATTGATGTTGTTTTAGGTCTAACTGTTGGAACTATCAAACTAAAAACATTATCATAAACATCGTTCCTGATATTGGTTGCCTGTGTGGGTTAGGCATAAAATTCAAACTCATCGACCTACCAAGAAGATGACCACTCTTGTCCACATAACGCCTTTTATCGTATGACAAAGGCAAATAAATGACCACTCCTGTCCACATAACGCCTTTTATCGTATGACAAAGGCAAATAAATGACCACTCTTGTCCACATAACGCCTTTTATCGTATGACAAAGGCAAATAAATGACCACTCTTGTCCACATAACGCCTTTTATCGTATGACAAAGGCAAATAAATGACCACTCGTGTCCACATAACGCCTTTTATCGTATGACAAAGGCAAATAAATGACCACTCCTATCCACATAACGCCTTTTATCGTATGACAAAGGCAAATAAATGACCACTCTTGTCCACATAACGCCTTTTATCGGATGACAAAGGCAAATAAATGACCACTCCTGTCCACATAACGCCTTTTATCGTATGACAAAGGCAAATAAATAACCACTCTTGTCCACATAACGCCTTTATCGTATGACAAAGGCAAATAGGTTACACTTAATGAGTCCGAAAGAAGTGCCCTTTAAAGAATGTCTAGAGATCTGCGGCTTGACACCCGAATCTGGGTGCACCTTCGAGGCTGTGCAATGACAATTGCATGCATGAAGTGCATTATCTAAGCACAGTGACCGAGTCAATCGAACACGAAATGGGCCAGAATTACTCTTGAGATGTATTTTAATTAGAAACTATGCTAAACTACAATGCCCGAGCCTAGCACGGTCGCGCATAAAAGATGGACGGTTGCTGGCTCAGGTTGGGAGAAATATAGTTAGTCCGAATCTGTATCCAGGGTGTGGAGGGAGACGGTGGGAGACGGAGGAGAGGGGTTAAGAGGAGTGTTGTCCCTCTTAGAATGGTGGAGAGAAACTGGATCTGTTGGTCATGCATGGCTCAGTGAGCAGGCAGTGCTCTATAGCTGTAACTGTTGGAGGATCAACGCCGACTGTTCTCTATCTAGCTGTGCCCATACCCCCGCCTACACGGTGTCACACCCCCGCCCACTTCTACACGGTCACACCCTCGCTCATTTTTATACGGTGTCACACCCCCACCTATTTTTCAACTGGATAAAATGATGGCTTACGGACAGACGGCAGCGAGTTGTACTTAACGGAGCTTCTTCCCTCTGGGGTAATGTTACAAGCGGCGTGCCTCAAGGATCCGTGTTAGGGCCAGTTCTCTTTTTAATATTCATTAACGATCTCGATAGCAACGTACTCTCAAACATTAGCAAGTTTGCAGACGATACTAAGATCGGAGGAAAAGTGCAAACTGAACTAGAGAGTCAGTTGATCCAACTAGACTTGAACAAAATTGTTGATTGGTCAGAAAAGTGTCAGAGGAAATTTAATGTAGACAAATGCAAAGTTTTGCACATGGGTCCTCATAACCCCAAACACGAATATTCAATGTCTGGAAAGAAACTCGTTCCCGTCACCAAAGAGAGAGATTTAGGTGTCATCATTAGTAACGACTTAAAAAGCAGCAAGCAATGTAATGATGCTGCCAAGAAAGGCAACGAAATGCGAGGTATGATATCTCGCACTATCTCGTACAAAAACCAACACATTATGCATAAGTTATTTAATGCATTTGTTAGACCGCATCTCGGGTATGCCGTTCAATTCTGGTCTCCATTCCTTGGAAAATACGTTATTAAACTTGAGAAGGATCAACGTAGAGCAACCAAACTCGTTCCCTCGCTTCGGAATGAATTGTACGAAGACAGGCTTCGTGAACTCTATCTTTATTCGCTAGAGAAACGTCGAGTCAGAGGCGACATGATAGAAGTGTGGAAGATTATGAAGGGTAAGGAAAACGTCGACCGAGCGAGTCTTTTCACTCTAGATACAAACTGAGTGACTAGGAACAATGGATACAAAATCATTGGGAAACGTTCCTCACTCGACATCACGCGCAATTTCTTCACGTATAGAGTTGTCGAAGAATGGTACAAACTTCCAGCGGAGGTTGTGAACAGCAATGCAATCGAAACGTACAAGTCGCTGCTCGATAAGCTGTACATAAATCGCTGATTAATAGCTAAGCCGTTCCCTTTCCCGTTGTTATACAAAAATAGAAATGGCACACGAAGCTCTCATAGACGTTCTACTTCAGAACTAATCCTCTTGCCATCAAAGGCAACCTAGTTTGGGCCAATAGGCCTCTTAGACGTTCTACTCTAGAAATAACCCTCTTGCTATCAAAAGGCAACCTAGTTTGGGCCGATAGGCCTCTTGTTGTCTTCGTACACTTGTAAACACTTGTAAACTTCCACACACTGTCACACCCCCGCCCATTTTTACATGATGACACCTCTCCCGCTTATTTCTACACGGTGTCTACACCCAGGCATCTCCTACAAGGTCTTTGCCACCTTCACATTCTACACGGTGCTCACACCTCGCTCTCTCCTATACTGTGCCAACATCCCTGCCCTTTTCCACACGATGCTTACACACTGCAGCGTCTACACGGTACCCATGCCACAGCTCACTTCTACACGGGGTCCAGCCCACATAAGTGCCATCATCCACGCGGTGCTCACACTCGTGCCTTCTATATGGTGCTCACACCCCTGACCTCTTCTATACGATACAAACACCCTGCTCGCTTTATACACGGTGCCCACGCCCCACCTCTCTTCTACGTGGTGCCCACCATTGAGCCTTCTTCTACACGGTGCCCACACCCAGCCCTCTTCTACACGGTGTCCACACCCAGCCCTCTTCTACACGGTGCCCACACCCAGCCCTCTTCTACGCGGTGCCCACACCCCGGCCTGTGAGTGGGGCTTACTAGATTCACTCACAGTTCGAAGAAGTTTTGTACCCCCAAGCAAATCCCTGCAACTGCATTCTTTCCCCCTGCAAGACCCGAAATTGTGCGGTTATTAAATAGTCGTAGTTACAATTTCCGAAAGTATCGCAAATTGGTCTAGGTGTAGTTCAGCAGCTGCAAAGTTGAAGTTTGTCAAGTTTTACATCCATTTCAAAATTTTATTCATTCGAAATAATTGATGGTTTCACGTCGAACACTTCCCAACTGTTGTTCTGGCTTTGCGATTCTGTTCTGGCTTTGCAACTTCTATCCTGGCTTTGCAACTTTTCTTCTGACTTCAAACTTTTGTTCTGGCTTTGCAACATCTGTTCTGGATTTGCAACTTTGTTATGGCTTTACAGCTTCTGTTCTGGCTTTCCATTTTCTGTTCTGGCGTTGCAATTTCTGACTGACTTGGCAATTTATGTTGCAGCTTTGCAATTTCTGTTCTGGCTATGCTACTTCTGTTCTGGCTTTGCAACGTCTGTTCTGGCTTTGAAACTTCTGTTGCAGCTTTACAATTTTTGTTCTGGCTTGACAAACTCTATTCTGGCTTTGCAACTTGAATTCTGGCTTCCCAAAATTTTGAAGTCACATTGCTATTTTTTTCTTAATCGGGTACATTCTATATCTTTTGCTGATTTAATGGGATGCGGTTTTGTGCAACAAGCTAAAAATTGCGGGCTGTGAGCCACCAAGAGATCGGCTTTATTGGGGCCGATTATGCTCGAGTTTCACACAATTTATTCAAATGCAGTCTGACGTTTTCTCTTATTTCACAATTTCATTCCAATTTTGCACAGGTGCACTTGCGATAGCAACTTTAACCAAGAATTAACAATTGGTTTGGGCACTTCGTTTGTCCATGTTGCATCCGCAGTCCCGTGCCCCCCCATCCCTCCCCCCACACTCTCCTCCGGCTATAGTTTTTGCTCGACCGTCCACCCGTCGCCCGTCCGTCGATGGACTGTCCCGTCATCTCCCCGTCCTCTCCTAAACGGTAATTAAAGCCCATGACTGGACACGGGCCGTCATGACTGGACACGGGCCGTCATGACTGGACACGGGCCGTCTTTGTCTGAGGCCGACCTGGCAAAGCGGGGGCTAATGGATCATAGGCAGCGCAGGACACGGCGAGTGGACACGGAGGCTGCAGCAGCGCCAACACGGCATCTTGGTTGGGAGGCAGCACACTACGGACACGGCGGTGACAGCACAGCCAACACGGTGGAGGAACTTGCATCAACACGGACAATGGAGGCAGCACACTACGGACACGGCGCTGACAGCAGGCCAACACGGTGGAGGAACTTGCATCAACACGGACAATGGAGGCAGCACCCTATAAGACGGCGTTGGCAGCACTGTCCACACGGCTGAGGCAACCCTACTAACACAGCTGAGGCAACCCTACTAACACGGCTGAGGCAACCCTACTAACACGGCTGAGGCAACCGTACTAACACGGCATCTTGGTGCGGCTTCAACACACTGCCAACACGGCGGTTAAAGCGCCGATAACACGGCGGCAGCAGCACCATGCCAACACGGTGAAGGCAATACCTTACAAGGAGGGAGCACCTTCAACACGGTATTGTGGTACAAGAGCAGTTTCGTCATCACGTCATCTTAGTACAGAGTCAGCACACTGGCCTAACGGCGGTGGCACCATTTTTCCACGGCATCTTAGTACAGGGGAATCTTAGTACGGCATCTTAGTACAGGGGCATCTTAGTACGGCATCTTAGTACAGAAGCATCTTAGCACGGCATCTTAGTACAGGGGCATGTTAGTACGGCATCTTAGTACAGAAGCATCTTAGTACGGCTTCTATGTACAGAGGCAGCACACTGGCCTTACGGCGGTGGTACCATTTTTCCACTACGGCGGTGGCAGCAGTCTGTCAACAAGGTGGCGCATGATTTGAAAACAACACCTTGTTGACAACGCGGTGGTGTGGCGAAATGATCATAAACTAGGTGCACGGTGACAAGAAACCAGGTACACAGTGATGAGGAACTAGGTACAAAGCGACAAGAAACAAAGTACAGTGACTAGAAACTGGGTACACTGTGAAAAGAAACTAGGTACACAGTGATAAGAAACTAGGTACACAGTGACAAGAAACCAGGTACACAGTGACAAGCTAGGTACAAAGTGACAATAAACTGGGTACACTGTGACAAGAAACTAGGTACACAGTGACAATAAACTAGGTACTCAGTGACAAGAAACTGGGTACACAGTGACAAGAAACTAGGTACACCGGGACAAGAAACTACGTCATAGTGACAAAAAATGCGGTACACAGTGACAAGAAACTGTGTACCCAGTGACGAAAACTTGGTACACAGTGACAAGAAATTAGGTACATAGTGACAAGAAACTAGGGACACAGTGACAAGAAATTGGGTACATGTCGACTAGAAACTACGTACACTGTGACAAGAAACTAGGTACGTTGTGAGATAAAACTAGGTACACAGTGACAAGAGACTAGGTACACAGTGACAAGAAACTGGGCACACAGTAACATTGTACTAAATCACTACACATCCCCAAAAGGGATCAACGGAATGGAAACACATCACCGTCACGTCTGGCAGTTCACGAAAGGAGCATCCTGCCAACACATTTCTCGATCACGCGAAGAACCCAACATAGCTCGTCATGAGTTGACCACATCTATAGAAATATTTGATTGGATTTGGTCATATTCGCAAACAAGGAATGTGTACTCCCTGCACTATAACTTGGCCTCTTGGGCTAGGGCAACTAGGTTCTCGAATGTTATCTCTCAAGTAATCATTTGCAACTAAATCAACCAGCTGTTGTACCATTGAGGTATGGAAAACACCCACACGTGATATGTTTTCCATGGCTTGGCTTTTGCTTCTTTTGAAGTTGTAGTTTTGTAGTTTTACAAGTCGAACTGTTTTCACAAATTTAATTTTCAAAACAATCGACTCACAACCAATTTTTTTCCCAACTTAAGAATAGATCCACGACCACGTAACTTCAATGCTCAACCCTATTGGGTAACAGCTTAGTTCAGCCACCATGCGTGCATGGATCCCAAACAATGCTCTCCGCAGCAACACGAGGAAGGTCCAAATTTATTAGTTCTGTAATTCTGGAAGGCTGTCATGAATCGAGACGGAGCGAGCAATCTGGATGAAGCATGACCCAGCTCTGTCATGTCGGGAGGCCATCACGGTCTGAGGGGGTGAAGCGGGGCAAGCCGAGGAAACCAAAAGGCCAAAACACGTCGGCAGATCCTTCTTCCTTGCACGCCTCCTTCGGCTTTCTTCAAAGGATGAATAGCTTCCATCTAGGGGAGATTTCAAGTTCTCTTGGGCTTGGAATTGCTCTGGACGCCACGTACAGCCGCTGCCTAACTCAACAGTTTGGGTGAGTGCATGAGTGGCACTTCCTGTATCAGTGGCTTTGGCGAGCAGTGACACCCAGGTTGGAACACTGGTGGAACGCCTTGGCGAGCAGTGACACCCAGGTTGGAACGCTGGTGG
The DNA here is from genome assembly GCA_016164225.1 of Gammarus roeselii. NCBI lineage: Eukaryota > Metazoa > Arthropoda > Malacostraca > Amphipoda > Gammaridae > Gammarus > Gammarus roeselii. The sequence continues at coordinate 10,739 of SDVV010035840.1, forward strand.
AACGTTTTGGCGAGCAGTGACACTCAGGCTGGAACGCTGGTGGAACGCTTTGGCGAGCTGTGGCACCGAGGTAGGAACGCTGGTGGAACGTTGTAGAAGCACACCAGCGTTCAAATCGGTTGTATGAGTACGAGTAGAGGTTTTATTCGCACAGATTTGATTCAGGTCTTAACCTATTTGACCAATCGTCGACCATCCACTGACCTACAGAAGTTACTCATCTTAAATGAGTTAGGTGACATTCACTTGTTCTTGCAGACTCCCTCCATCACCCA
>SDVV010035841.1:0-11013 GCA_016164225.1 Gammarus roeselii
ATATATGCTTGTACGTCGCTGAATTTGTGTCCGAAAAAGCATTAAAAGCACTTATCGTTTCATTAAGTTAAAGCCACAAAACTACGCAAACAAGTGTAAGTTGTCCCGCGTTATTACACTCAAGCTTCGCCACGGTGAGACTGATGCCATGGCCTCTGTTGGTGACGTCGCCATATAAGGTCGGCGCCAGGCCTGGAACTCCTACAGGCCTTGACCCTTTTCGGTGACCATTGTCGCGGCCTGGACCCTGTTCGGAGACCATTGTCGCGGCCTGGACCCTGTTCGGAGACCATTGTCGCTGCCTGGACCCTGTTCGGAGACCATTGTCACGGCCTGGACCCTGTCCGGAGACCATTGTCACGGCCTGGACCCTGTTCGGAGACCATTGTCGCTGCCTGGACCCTGTTCGGTGACCATTGTCGCTGCCTGGACCCTGTCCGGTGACCATTGTCGCTGCCTGGACCCTGTTCGGAGACCATTGTCACGGCCTGGACCCTGTCCGGAGACCATTGTCACGGCCTGGACCCTGTTCGGAGACCATTGTCACGGCCTGGACCCTGTTCGGAGACCATTGTCACGGCCTGGACCCTGTTCGGAGACCATTGTCACGGCCTGGACCCTGTCCGGAGACCCCTGTTACCGTTGGAACTCTGTTCGGTGACTCGCATCCTCTTGCGCTGCTGCAATGTTCCCCCTTGTACGTATAGTCTGCAAAAAATCACTATGATACATAAAATGTGCAGCCAAATCATTCATCGCCGGTAAGGAGTCTAATGATTAGCTACATATTTAACTCATAAATAATAGAATTTTCTGGATTTCAACGACCTTCAATTTAGACTAATGCATTACTCAATTTACTTAGTGTTGTGAGGGAACCACCTCTGGCTGTGTCTGGTCAACATTTACTTTGGGTTTACTCAAGTTATGAGAGCGAAGTTTTATTTGATTTGATTTATGCAGAATACATTTCTGCTTATTACTGAAATATATTAAACTAAGAGTAAGCAGTTGAATAAATATAATAAGTTTCCACCGTGAGCTTTCACTGAAATATTATTAGAAAACATTTTCCTATTACTGTCCCATGATTCGATGGATGAGCAATTACATTGCGATGTCTTCAATAGTTTCTTCACATCTTTTGAGTATGTCTATTCTTCAACAGTCTCGTTACTATACACTAGTGTCAGGAAACATTGGCCGTTTGCAGCTTCCATTGAACAATTTAGTGATACAATAGCATAACAATGGGTGATTAAAGACAGAGAGCAAAGTTCCTATAAATAGTTCCCCGTAAGAACTTCACTCAGTCTGTAGCCCCCTGTTCACTGACCCTCTGTTGCTGCCACACCATCGGCGCTGAACTGGCCCCTTTGACCGGATTACATGCGGCGCCTGTTCAGCCGCTCCTCTTTTGGCTCTTCTAAGATGCGTTGAAGTTCGCTTCATCGATAAGAGAAGTTAGATGTTGACTGAAACGCTGCTGTTTGCGTCCAGTAACTACCCCCGGCCAGCCTTAGCATACAAACTGGGCATCTCTCGCGCCGGACGCGACCTTATGCTCACGACTTTCGGGGCCCCGATAGCCCACTTTGGGGGCTTGTTGGCGACGACGGGGTCACTAAGGAAATACAAGGCGACTGCAATAGATAGGAGTTGGCTTGGGAAGGAAGAAACAACACTTGCCAATTATAGTAATTCACCATGGAGGTGAGGAGACGCTTTGTAGTTGTCAGGAGGTGGCTCTGGACGTCAAGAGGACACAGCTGTAATTTTCAAAAGTTGTACATAGAAGGGGATCAAAGGCAGCTGCATTTGTCAGGAGTTAAGCTAGGGGCGAGGATGGGGACGAAGGAAGTGGACGTAGCTGTGACTATCAGGTACTCACTATACACAGCACCGTACGACAGCACTGCGGCATTTGGCCGCAGCTGATGTTACGATGTGCTTAGCAATTGGCATCAGTAAGCCATTACACAATAATTGGCGACGGTGGCTGGCCCTATTGAGTTCTAATGTGATGAGTGGAGACGATATTAGGAATGACACTACATTATATTATCACAATATCGAATACAAGACATATTATTCTATGTGAAACGAGAATTTAACATGTTGAATATATTTATCATTAGTACAACAAATGCTTATAAATAATTAATGCAAGAAGTGATGGAATAGCAAGAAACGGCAACTGTATTTACATTTACAGAAACTGACACTCTAACAATAACAGTGTGAACTTAATAGAAAGAAATTCGTCGGTCACGCATCGTGGAGACTGTCTGTTGTCGTACCTAATTGCGACCTTGTAAAACGTCTCAGTCTCGGTTAGCTCTAAATACCAGCTGTTCATACCAGTTTGTCCAAATACTTGACACATGTGCAAAATGTCTGAAACACAACTGCAAGCACTCGTTTCAATACAATGGAGGTTCAATCTTATTCCGTTTGGTGTCTGAATGGACGTCAACGACGATACGTTCATTGCTCAGATATTTATCAATTAACCCAACACTCACTTCCACCATCGAGGCCTTGTTGAATAGTTTAGCTTGTAATTGCATGTCAGTACTGCAATGGGGAGGAAGGAACACCGCACGCCTGCGCTGCAATGGGGAGGAAGGAACACCGCATGCTCAATGGGGAGGAAGGAACACCGCGTGCCTGCGCTGCAATGGGGAGGAAGGAACACCGCATGCCTGCGCTGCAATGGGGAGGACAAAACACCACATGCAAGCTCTGCAATGGGTAGGAAGGAACACCGCATGTCAGCACGGCAATGGGGAGGAAGGAACACAGCATGCCTGCGCTGCAGAGGGGAGGAAAGAACACCGCATGCCTGTGCTGAAATGGGGAGGAAAGAACACCGCATGCCAGCGCTGCAATGGGGAGGAAAGAACACCGCATGCCTGCGCTGTAATGGTGAGGAAGGAACACCGCATGCCAGCACGGCAATGGGGAGGAAGGAACACCGCATGCCTGCGCTGCAGAGGGGAGGAAAGAACACCGCATGCCTGTGCCGCAATGGGGAGGAAGGAACACCGCATGCCTGCGCTGCAATGGGGAGGAAGGAACACCGCATGCCTGCGCTGCAATGGAGAGGAAGGAACACCGCATGCCTGCGTTGCAATGGAGAGGACGGAACACCGCATGCCTGCGATGCAATGGGGAGGAAGGAACACTGCATGCCTGCGCTGTAATGGTGAGGAAGGAACAGCGCATGCCTGCGCTGTAATGAGGAGGAAGGAACAGCGCATGCCTGCGCTATAATTGGGAGCAAAGAACACCGCATGCCTGCGTTGCAATGGGGAGAAAGGAACACCGCATGCCAGCGTTGCAATGGGGAGGAAGGAACACCGCATGCCTGCGCTGCAATGGGGAGGAAAGAACACCGCATGCCTGCGTTGCAATGGGGAGGAAGGAACACCCATGCCTGCGTTGCCATGGGGAGAAAGGAACACCGCATGCCTGCGTTGCAATGGGGAGGAAGGAACACCCATGCCTGCGTTGCCATGGGGAGAAAGGAACACCGCATGCCAGCGCTGCAATGGGGAGGAAGAACACCGCATGCCAACGCTGCAATGGGGAGGAAGGAACACCGCATACTTGCGCTTCACCGGAGAGAAAGAAACTCTGCTTGCCTACGCTGCACCGGTGAGAAATGAACGCTGCATGTCAGCGCTGCACCGAAAATACAAAATGCTGCATTCCTACGCTGCACCGATAAAAAAGAAACACTGCATGCCTGCGCTGCGTCGAGAGGAAGAAAAGCTGCATGCCTACGCTGCACCTGGGAGAAAGAAACGCTGCATGCCTGCGCTGCGCCGAGAGGAAGAATGCATGCCTGCGCTGCAGCGGGGGAGAAAGGAACGCTGCATGCCTGCATGTGCTGCTCTGGGAAGTAAGGAACTCAGCATGCCTGCATGTGCTGCTCTGGGAAGTAAGGAACTCAGCATGCCCCCACAGGACATTTAAACTATAAATAGATGCTGTATATTTTCAATCTAAGTCATTTGAATCTCCTGCCACTTACTTGTAACTGTGAAGCTGCGTAACAATGACTGGGAACAATTAGTGAAATATGCACTCAACTCGGACAAATTCAGGTCGAAAAAGAACAGAGCGAAGGCAACCTGTACAATGATGCGGAAGCAGGCCTAGCAACAGAGCGAAGCAGGCCTAGCAACAGGGTGAAAACAACACCAAACGACGTTTAGAAGGCAAAACCAGACAATGGTGCAGAGGCAACACTGAATAACGGCGCGACGGCCAACACTAAACATTGGCGGAAAGGCAACACTAACTGGAGCGAAGGTAACACTAAACGAGGGTCCGAAGGCAGCACTAAACAATGGCGTCAAGGCCACACTCAACTACCGGGCGTAGGCAACACTAAATAACAGCTCAAAGCAACACTAGACAACGGTGCAAAGGCAACATTAAACAACGGCGCGGAGGCAGCAAAAAGCAAAGGTGCAAAGTCAACATTGAACAACGGAGGGAAGGGAACACTAAATAACGGCGCGTATGCTAGATAACGGTGCGAAGGAAGCACTAAACTACGCCGTAAAGTTAACACTAACAATGAATGACTGTTCTGAGAACGTTAATTCAATATTTTTTCATGAATGAACTCGTAAAGTGAAACCATGTATGTGGTGGATTACACGGTTTTTATTCAATTAAAAAAATCTTATTGTTGGGAAACGTATCATTTACAGATTTATTTGCATTATCTACTGTTGCAGGGCTTTAATTCAACACAGTTCTTCGGAATTTGATTATACGTGCCCATGAAATAATCTATCAGTTGATGAGTTTGGCTTAGTGATGTATGAATGAACCACGGTTTAACAGTTTTGATAAAATCGTGAAATGCATCGTGCGTCAAGGAGGTCGTGGTTTGATGTGGTAGTACGAATTGAAAGGAGTTTGCATGTTTTAATTTTGTTAAATGACTGGTTGACGCGGTTACAATAAGGTCACAACATCCTGGTTCCTATGCTGTGCTGTTTTGAAGACGATATTTACTATTTAAAACCCATCAAACATAGCCAGACATCAGGCCTAATCCCCAAGAAAGAGGGGGTGGCCGTCGGCAAGGCACGCCTCACACTCCTCTCATACACCCACACTCGAACTAACTTGGCCCGTTTGAGCTAAACAGTCCGTTCGAGAGACCGCGCAACATGCACTCTGGGTCAGAAGTGCGATCCGAAGTCATTGTCAGCAGCAGAGCCCGACAGTAGCTGCGTCATAGTGACCGGGCCTTCCGCGCCCACGACCATCCTGTTTCTCAACGCGACGTCAAGGACGGGAAAAAACATCAGGGCAGCGTCATTACATATCTACTTGCAGCCGTTCTCTTCTCACGCCTGTTCATGGTAGCTCACTTGCTACCTCCATACTTATATCTCTCCATCCTATCGCCTGCTTCCCGTCATCATCTACCGAAACTGCGCTTTCATTACGCTTTTCACAAATCTCACATCATCCATCCTCACCATGTGCCCGAGCCATCTCGGAACACGTGAATCTACTCTGTACTTTAATTAATTCCAACAACGTCTTTATAGATCCTGTCACTCAGCGTCACCCCAGCTATGCTCAACAGTTGGGACAACTCCATCCTCATACACAATCTTCTTGCTTCCAGCCCCAACGTCTTAAAGCTCATTACACTCTTCGGTGTACCCAATACTTTACACACTTCCTCCACGAGCAGCTTCACATCAGTTTCCATCAGTTTAGTCCTCTCCACGGGAGAGCCCAGGTACAGATACAGATACAGACACTAGACCGAAATCCCCCAGCAAGGGGTTGGCCGACGGCAAGGCGCACCTCACACTCTCATACACTCACACTAGCACACATTAGCCCTTTTGCGCAAAAGGGTCCGGCTGGGAATCCCGCAACACGCTCTCCGGGTTATGAGTGCGGTTCGAGGTCAGTGTCGGCAGCAGGGCCGAACAGTGTGACTGGCTTACCCCTGCCGCGTCATGATGACCGGGCCCCCTCCGCCTCTCAACGATGTGCCTAGAGCGGGAAAGCAAATCAGAGCAGCGTCAAAACTCATCCGTGTACAATCATTCTCCACTCACGCCTATCCAGTGCACGCTCTCTCGCTACCTCCACACTCAGGTATCTCCTTCCAAATGCCTGCTTCACAACACCCATCCACCCAAACTTCGGTCTCCCTCTAGGCCTACGTCCACTCGCCTCTGCCTCCAACACCCTTTTCACCAATCTCCCTTCATCCATCCTCACCACGTGGACGAACCATCTCAGAACACGCAAATCAACTCTGTCCTTTTACTTCTTCACCATCCCCGTTCTGATTCGAACCACGTCGTTAGTGAACCTGTCTCTCTGTGACACTCCAGTCATGCTCCTCAAACATTTAATCTCGAAAACATTCACCCTTCTTCTTTCCTCTGCTTTCATACCCAAGTCTCAGCTCCGTATAGCACAGCTAGGACAACGACAACCTCATACAGCCCTCTCTTCGCTTCCATCCCCAACGTCCTGCAGTTCATTACGCTCTTCAGTGCACCCAACACTTTACACCCCTCCTTTACTCGTGACTTCACCTCAGTTTCCACTAGTTCAGTCGTCTGCACCTGGGAGCCCAGATACTTAAAACACTGAACTTCTTCCAACAACTCTCCATTTAGGAGGACATTAATTCTGCTCGCATCGGCAGCCCTCGAGCATCTCATTACTTTAGTCTTACCCACGTTCACTCGAAGCTTCCTCCTCTCACACACTCAACCAAACTCAGACACTAACCTACATATCTTCTCTTCTGAATCCGCCAACAGCGCCGTATCGTCCTCAAACAGCAACTTACTGCCAACTCCGCCCATTTGTTTCCAACAGCTTCAAGCCACGACTCAGCACAATCGCGTTCACCTCCCTAACCACTCCACCTATATAGAGATTGAACAGCCAAGGAGACATGGAGCAGCCTTGTCTCAGACCAACTTTCACTCGGCTGACGACATAGAAACTCTGCACCGCTTTCAACAGCTTTCTGCCCACTCCGTAGAAATGCAACGCCCTCCACAGCGCTTCCATGTCTGGACTTTTTCCAATAACTCCATCTAGGTGGACACCGATTTTGCTCGCATCGGTTTTCCACTAGCATCTCAAAAAAATATACTCAACATAATCTTTAGTCTAAGGATCTCGGATAAATTCACATTTGCATCCCACTAGTCAACAGACATTGTTGAGGATATCCTCTATTGTTCAATGTGGCAGCATGAATGAGAGAAACGCTACATAGAACTATTGATCTCCAGAACAATAGGCAGGGTCAACTCACATTCACCTAGTCATGCCAATATAGTGTCTACTGCCATATTGAGAAAGAAGTTGAGGGTGCGAATGACCATCACATTGACTCATTGAGTGACTGGCGTGTGAAGTTAAGAGCCGTCCTCAGCTTCCCAGCAACATATATTAGAAAGATTTACGAACTTTCGACCTTCATGTTTTTATAGACTTCTACCCTATGCGGAAAACCAATATTTGGATCGTATGACTCTACTTCCGATCAAATAATGAGAACTCGTCTGTGACTATTGAACGTACGTGTAGTCTTGCTGGTTGGTAGGAACGTTAAGATTTTGTTTGAAATACACTCAACCTCATCGTACTCAAGCTCAACACTGACACAACACTTCAGGGAGTGCAATAGCACAGATCCGGTATCAGTCCTGATGCAAAATAATGCCGCTCCTTCTGTAGCTGGGCTGGAACGTCTAATCATTCATATGGTCAGTGGTTCATTTTCATAAGATATTCCGAAGTGCCTCCTATTGTTTGATCGCATAGTTGGTAGGCGGTTCACTAGCAAGGACATTTTCATAAGATATTCCGAAGTGCCTCCTATTGTTTGATCGCATAGTTGGTAGGCGGTTCACTAGCAAGGAGCGTCCATAATTGGGCGACGACCTTTCATAAGATATTCCGAAGTGCCTCCTATTGTTTGATCGCATAGTTGGTAGGCGGTTCACTAGCAAGGACATTTTCATAAGATATTCCGAAGTGCCTCCTATTGTTTGATCGCATAGTTGGTAGGCGGTTCACTAGCAAGGACATTTTCATAAGATATTCCGAAGTGCCTCCTATTGTTTGATCGCATAGTTGGTAGGCGGTTCACTAGCAAGGAGCGTCCATCATTGAGCGACGACCTTATTATATATTAAGTGACAGGATAAATGTTGAACACATCCTGCGAGGATAGTCCCGGAGTAATAACTGGAATATGTTAGGCATCATTCCTGGATTAATTACTTATGTGATGTCAAATGTTCCGCGTCGGTGCACGGAACTTGCGTCGATGGTTGACGTGCGCTATTCGCTGGAGTCTGAAGGGGAAATCCTGCATGGAATAAGGGAAATTGTTTGCTAAAGAGATATCAAGACATTGAGGCATGACAAGAAAAAGAAACGAGACACAAATATTCGAAATCGATTTATTTTAAATGGAGAGGTCTTAGATGCAACGTTGCTCTGATTAAATAATATTTTACATATCTATATTTATCTCTAAGATTTTCAAATAATTCTCCAATTCAACTCATCGAAACCAGCGCCTCCCACTCCAGCCCCACGACCACTTTCAAGCAACAGCCAAAGACGGTGTGTGGTAATGCCGATCAACTTTTTTCATTCCACTCTCCAGCCAACTTTGGTCATTCTAGCAGTCTCCTCGAACTTACTCGCTAGAATCAACATAACTTTCCCCAGCAGTGCTTAGAATCTTGAGGAAGAGCCCACAACCAAGCTGCTTGCCGGAGGCAAGTTCGAACATTTCGAGTGCTTCGTCGTATTGAAAGAGGAGGGCTTGATGGCACTGAAGGCCGTAAGGGTCCTCACGACAAACTGTTGGTGATCGCACCACAAGCGGTTGAGGTCCTCACGACGAACTGTTGGTGCTCGCACCACAAGCGGTTGGGGTCCTCACGACGAACTGTTGGTGCTCGCACCACAAGCGGTTGGGGTCCTCACGACTAGCGTTTTGGTACACTCGGAGTGTGGTTGACGTCCTCCCGACGAGCGCTTGGGGTCCTCACAACAAGCAGTTGGGGTGCTCCTGACGAGCGGTTGAGGTCCTCACTACGAGCGGTTGGGATTTACCCGAAGAGCGGTTGCAAGGGTTCCTCACGACAAGCAGTTGGAGTCTTCACTAGGATTAATTTAAATCATTACCACGTATCATGGGCAGAGAATAACCAACCAACTGTACTGGATCTACAGACAATTGGCGCTGTGTATCCAGTAATTGACATATTTATATGATTTGAGCATAACATAGCTCAGTACATGTTACTTCTGTGGGTAACATAGTTTCGAACGTAGTGGTTTTGTGTGTAACATAGACACAAACATGTTTGTCACGTGTATAGCTTAGATTAAAACGGGATTATCATGTGCAGAGCATAGATTATAATGTGTTTGTTGTATGCATAACATAGATTAGAGCATGTTTGTCTTGTGCAAAGCAAAGATTGGAACATGATTTTCCTTGTGCGTAGCAAAGATTAGAACATGTGTGTCTTGTGCATAACAGAGATTAGAGCATGTTTGTCTTGTGCATAGCGAAGATTATAACATGTTTGATTTGTGCATAACACAAATTAGAACAAGTTTGTTGCATGTATGGCATGGATCAGAACATGTTTGTCTCGTGCATAGCACAGACGAAATGAGGTTTGTGTTGCTCGCAGGCCTACAGCCCGTTACAAATAGGGGAAATTTATGCCAGACTCAGTCCTGCCAAGACATGATATTTCTCTACTGAAGTTCAAGTCTCACTGATATAAGCGAACAATGCGCTTCGAGAAGTTCACAGTTCTTTGACCGTCACTGAGCACTTCGTCCCCTGCTGGAGGAGAAGTTCACTGACCGTCACTGAACGCTTCGTCCCCTGCTGGAGGAGAAGTTCACAGTTCTTTGATCGTCACTGAGCGCTTCGTCCCCTGCTGGAGGAGAAGTTCACTGACCGTCACTGAGCGCTTCGTCCCCTGCTCCGGAGGAGAAGTTCACATCGACCGTCACTGAGCGCTTCGTCCCCTGCTGGAGGAGAAGTTCACTGACCGTCACTGAGCGCTTCGTCCCTTGCTGGAGGAGAAGTTCACTGACCGTCACTGAGCGCTTCGTCCCCTGCTAATGCGGCGAGTTGTCAGCGCCCATTAGATAACGGAAAGGTTTTTTCACTCTCCGGATTAACTCAAATTATTCCGTGTACGTCCATTGCCGTTTATCAGAAGTTAGTTTAGTTTCTGATCAGTGGAATGCAAATGGCTTTAGTCGAGAATGTTCTGATTAGTGGAATGCAAATGGCTTTTGTCGACAATGTTTTGATTAGTGGAATGCAAATGGCTTTTGTCGACAATGTTCTGATTAGTGGAATGCAAATGGCTTTTGTCGACAATGTTCTGATTAGTGGAATGCAAATGGCTTTTGTCGACAATGTTTTGATTAGTGGAATGCAAATGGCTTTAGTCGACAATGTTCTGATTAGTTGAATGCAAATGGCTTTAGTCGACAATGTAAAATCATCAAATGTTTTGGGAAGTCAAACGGAATTTATTTCCTGTCATCTTCATAGGGTCTGTTCGGTAATCGAACATATGTAGACATCTGATTTTTCGTGAGCGTGAAAAAATATTACGAAAAATCATTTCAGTTTTTTTGCTACAATAAGGTTTAAAACAACCATAATAACAACAAACACCCCTGTCCAATTAAGTTCCTGTCAATAGTGATAGGAGTATTAAGCTAGTCTTCGTCTCACACTCCTGTTCCTGTCAATAGTGATAGGAGTATTAAGCTAGTCTTCGTCTCACACTCCTGTTCCTGTCAATAGTGATAGGAGTATTAAGCCAGTCTTCGTCTTACACTCCTGTTCCTGTCAATAGTGACAGGAGTATTAAGCTAGTCTTCGTCTCACACTCCTGTTCCTGTCAATAGTGATAGGAGTATTAAGCCAGTCTT
>SDVV010035842.1:0-11013 GCA_016164225.1 Gammarus roeselii
GACAACATACAGTCATAAACTAAAATAAAAAACAGGATCTGCAATACCGTACCAGTGACAACATACAGTCATAAACTAAAATAAAAAACAGGATCTGCAATACCGTACCAGTGACAACATACAGTCATAAACTAAAATAAAAAACAGGATCTGCAATACCGTACCAGTGACAACATACAGTCATAAACTAAAATAAAAAACAGGATCTGCAATACCGTACCAGTGACAACATACAGTCATAAACTAAAATAAAAAACAGGATCTGCAATACCGTACCAGTGACAACATACAGTCATAAACTAAAATAAAAAACAGGATCTGCAATACCGTACCAGTGACAACATACAGTCATAAACTAAAATAAAAAACAGGATCTGCAATACCGTACCAGTGACAACATACAGTCATAAACTAAAATAAAAAACAGGATCTGCAATACCGTACCAGTGACAACATACAGTCATAAACTAAAATAAAAAACAGGATCTGCAATACCGTACCAGTGACAACATACAGTCATAAACTAAAATAAAAAACAGGATCTGCAATACCGTACCAGTGACAACATACAGTCATAAACTAAAATAAAAAACAGGATCTGCGATACCGTACCAGTGACAACATACAGTCATAAACTAAAATAAAAAACAGGATCCGCGATACCGTACCAGTGACAACATACAGTCATAAACTAAAATAAAAAACAGGATTTGCAATACCGTACCAGTGAAAACATAGTCATAAACTAAAATACAAAACAGGATCTGCAATACTGTACCAGTGACAACATACAGTCATAAACTAAAAGAAAAAACAAGCTCTGCAATACCGTACCAGTGACAACATACAGTCATAAATTAAAATACAAAACAGGATCTGCATACCGTACCAGTGAAAACATACAGTCATATAGAAGTAATGATGAAGCACCCAGAAACGAGCGCTGATCCACATGCACAGGGATCGCTCGTACCAAATAGTGGCGCACAGTGAAGTCAATATACCGCGCGGCTGGTTGATAAAAGTGTTACTTCCATCTATTTGTACTAAATAAACATACTACAGTTCCAAGAAAGAGCTACGTGTACAAATATCGAAGCATCAATTACTAATTGCAGTCGATGTATTCCAATACGTATGCACGCAAGAGCTAATTCAGCGTGTAGGGAAGAGTACGGAAAATAGTGCAACACAAATGGATCCATTCAGGACGAGAATAAGACTAATCGATAGATGGTATCATCTGCAATACAATGTCTTTTTTACTCAGTTCATCTTAGTATGCTGGCCAATTAAGATATTGTTTTTTCGTGCGTTCAATGAATGATTTTGAAGTCCGCCCCGCTCTGAGGAAATTTCTGTCTACGCGTCCGATCTTCTATCTACGCGTCCGATCTTCTATCTACGCGTCCGATCTTCTATCTACACGTCCGATCTTCTATCTACGCGTCCGATCTTCTATTTACGCCTCCGATATTCTATCTACGCGTCCAATCTTCTATCTACGCGTCCGATCTTCTGTCTACGCGTCCGATCTTCTATCTACGCGTCCGATCTTCTATCTACGCGTCCGATCTTCTATCTACGCATCCGATCTTCTATCTACGCATCCGATCTCCTATCTACGCGTCCGATCTTCTATCTACACGTCCGATCTTCTATCTACGCGTCTGATCTTCTATCTACGCGTCCGATCTTCTATCTACGCGTCCGATCTTGTATCTACGCGTCCGTATCCAAACGCTGGTGAGCTCACATTCTGCGTGACAGCGGATACCACGTGCCACGACATACCCGCTACTTACGTAGTCAGTTTGCATTCTTAAAAGAGATACTCTACAAATGTGCATGTATTTATATTTTAACAAGTATATAAATTCAGATGAGTTCAAATACTGTGGGGGTTTGCATAAACCTTGTGTCACGACAGCTGATAGATGCCCGGAAGGGCACCCATCCCTGTGACGAAGTGAGGAAGATTCTGCTTTGGTTGCTCATGTTGCGCGGGTCCGACATACCCTCAGTTCGTAATTATACAGCTGCTTCCTTATTTTTTCGCCTTCAGAGGCCATTTTTTTTCTGGTAATACTTGCTGCCTGGCCTGGTCCCGTACACGTAGCGGTCTATGTTCCTCTGAGCTCGGCGTCAATGCCTCTCGCGTTTCAATGCCACTCCACTTATAGCTTCATAAAGTATGAATTGTTTGTTCATGTTTAAGTTTAACCAGGCGAGTTTGTTAAGCAAGGGCAGTACTTGATAACTCTTCGTTAAATTCCGTCGTGAGTTACCTTAGCCGTGAAGTTCAGGCAGCATTAGACATCGTAGAGCAACTTTTTCTTACGCGTTCCCCATAGAGTCTGGCAGTCCAAATGCGAAAAGATCAGAACACTGATAACCAGAAACTACTTCTATTCAAAATCGAGTTTCATTTTGTTTCGACTGAGGAACATGAGTGTACCATACAGCCTGGAGCAAAACTTTTGCACGTTGTGTTTGAAGGTCATATTGGGATCAAGCCAAACTCCCATGATATTTGACACTTGACCAAAAGGGATCTTGGCATCCAAACAGACAATAGTGAAATTGTTGGGTACTCTAGATATATTATTTTTTTGATCCCAGGATAATGCACTTTTTTTCATTAACTTCGTACCCATTTTAAATATACCAGCTATGTTGGTGAGTCAACGCCGTTTCTGCATCTTCCTTCAGCACTTCTAATTTGTTTGCCGGTCGAATGGACAGCAATTGAACATCAGCATAATTTATTTTAATTTGTTCCGTTATCAGCAGGACTTCCATAACTGATATCATTTACACAATGGAGGGAATGAACAGGTCCGAGAATAATTTGTCACAGGGAAAATTTTCAGGTCCTGGAGAAAAGAGAATTTTTCTTTATCATAGCAGCATGATAGAAAGTACATCTGAGGAGGTATACGCTCACCGAAATAAGTGCTCAGATGTACTTTCAATAAATACAACCTCGTTGATTCCGGGATCGAATTAAACACTTACCTCTCTATGGTGCGTGCGGTGGGGATGTTGATGTAATCACACAGTATAGTACTTGGCTTGTCCGGGTCTTGTGTTCCTCGTTGGTCTTGAACTAGCAGGTTATCCATCATTTTATGCCGTCTTGGTGTAGTGGGTACAGCACACAGGTAGCCCCTTGGTTGTCCCGGGTTCGATTCTCAGTTAGGGCGGTGATCTTCAACAGATTGAGATCGGCCACTAGGTATCTTCCAAACCAGGAGGGTTTAATGGTCAGCTGCAAGAGTTGGTCCTGCAAGGGGTCGTGTTGTGCCCTAACAAACGCTTCTATTAAGGTTCAATAGGACGAATAATGATTTGTAGTTTTGGTCAATTGTTTTGTAGACGAGTCCGGAGTTGTTGATTACCTCCTTTTCAGTAGGTGTCATGGAAATACATGCACTCTGACAGTTGTTCACGAAGTTTTCATCTTCTAAGTAGTCCATGATTTGTCTTGAAATAGTTTTTCCCAAGGCTTGACGTTTCAAGTAAGAGACTTATGCTTTTATGCTATGAAAGATTATTATTCTTCTCTTGTTCATGGATTTGTCGCTATGGGTGTATTGTTGATCAGCTGGAGGTATGGCAGTATTCCTTCTACCCCGTCGTTTTTGTACTGCTGGCCTGGGTGACCACGTTTGTTTAGTAGGCGAAGATTTGTTTGGATGAGAAAGTGGTTGCATCGGTAGACTTGACTAAATACAACCAAATCATTTGTCTACTATAGTAGTCTGTATACTAACGTCAACGTGTGTACGCCAACCAAGTCCATCGTCTGGCCGGCTAGGAGTCGGAATAGCTGAATTTCCTTTTGTGTGCTTCGGCTGTGATGCAGCGTCTGTAATATTTTTAATGCCCAAACGAAAATTATTACCGTTCTTCCTTTCATTGTTGCTCAGTTATGGTGTTACAAGACATATGAAAGTTAATAAATCAGTTGAAAAATCTTACGAAAAATGTCACGAATTATTGGGGTCATAATAGCTCTTCATATGTAAACTGTGCGTGTTGGTTCCGTGTGCGTCTTTTATGATAGGTAGGAACCAATCTTAACAAACGCTAATCCATGTATGGTTGTATATCCATCACGTTAATCCCCGTCGTATACGTCCATGATGTTTCCTCATGTCTGTAAGCAAACAATTCCATGGTTCTCTGCAAGTGAGCTTGTATGTACCTTTTCGTGCGTTTTTATTCACAAACAATGCAGGTAATTCAACATTTGTGTGGTGGCATGTCTTAGTTGGCTATTTGTGTGCCCTGGCCGCCTCTCTGTATTTTGTTAGGAGTTTGCTTTCCAGCAGTTGGGTTATTCAGCTGGTTTAGGTTTGGTTGGGCTATTCTGCTGGATGCGGTTTGGTTGGGCTGTTAATCTGGATTAGGTTTGGTTAGGTTATTTAGCTGGATTAGGTTTGGTTGAATTATTCAGCTGGATAAGGTTTGGTTGGGTTATTCAGCTGGATTAGGTGTGGTTGGGTTATTCAGCTGGATTAGGTTTGTCT
This sequence comes from Gammarus roeselii, assembly GCA_016164225.1. NCBI lineage: Eukaryota > Metazoa > Arthropoda > Malacostraca > Amphipoda > Gammaridae > Gammarus > Gammarus roeselii. The sequence goes on from SDVV010035842.1 coordinate 4,536, forward strand.
GAATTATTCAGCTGGATTAGGTTTGAGTGGGTTATTCAGCTGGATTAGGTTTGGTTGAGTTATTCAGCTGGATTAGATTTGATTGGTTTATTCAGCTGGATTAGGCTTAGTTGAGTTATTCAGCTGGATTAGGTTTGGTTGAGTTATTCAGCTGGATTAGGTTTGATTGGGTTATTCAGCTAGATTAGGTTTGGTTGAGTTATTCGGCTGGATTAGGTTTGATTGGGTTATTCAGCTGGATTAGGTTTGGTTGAGTTATTCAGCTGGATTAGGTTTGGTTGAGTTATTCAGCTGGATTAGGTTTGATTGAGTTATTCAGCTGGATTAGGTTTGGTTGAGTTATTCAGCTGGATTAGGTTTGATTGGGTTATTCATCTGGATTAGGTTTGGTTGAGTTATTCAGCTGGATTAGGTTTGGTTGAGTTATTCAGCTGGATTAGGTTTGTTTGAGGTATTCAGCTGGATTAGGTTTGGTTGAGTTGTTCAGCTGGATTAGGTTTGATTGGGTTATTCAGCTGGATTAGGTTTGGTTGAGTTATTCAGCTGGATTAGGTTTGATTGGGTTATTCAGCTGGATTAGGTTTGGTTGAGTTATTCAGCTGGATTAGGTTTGATTGGGTTATTCAGCTGGATTGGGTTTGGTTGAGTTATTCAGCTGGATTAGTCTTGGATGGGTTGTGGAAAGTTCAGTTGGATCTCATTGAGACAAAAAAATGTATGTATCTAACTTGTACTGATATGACTCTTTGACTGATAAAATGATTTACAGAGACCAGATTGAAATCATCACAGTATCGCGTGCTCTCAATAGGGATAAACGCTATAACAGGGTCATCATTACGTGTCTGGCCTTCAGTGAGGGTTCCTGTCCAATTTTCATTATTTATTCTCCTGCATTGTGTGGTGCCCCTCTGCGTGTTTATGAGGTTGCTGTGCGTCTATGGGCGCAGTTCCCTCTGCGTGTTTATGATGTTGCTGTGCGTCTATGGGCGCAGTTTGAGCCGACGTACATTAGTGAAGCAATGTAACGCTAGCGTGTGCTCTCCTATTTAATTTCATTTTATTTATGAACAGGGCACTCAACAGTTGATTTGCTCTTGCCTGCCTTCGCTGGCTTGCTGGGTTTGATACCGGGCCGCCATTGGGCCGGCTTAAAGTCCTCATGTTGGATGGCGTATTCTACCCTTTGACGCCGACAATCGCTCATGTCCCTCCACACAGCGGTGGCCCGACTGTCAACCTTGGAACCGATGTAGACCAGTCTTCGCGAATCTCGAAACCCACCCTAGTGACAAAAAATGCAAGTCCTAAGTAATCTTGCTCTATAAATTTTTTATCCAAAAAGCACTCAAAAATTACCCAATATCTCGAAATAATTAGATTATTTCCCGTTAATCCGACACTTTTCATAACATAACTCCATCGATGACACGTATGAAACAACATACCACCTCCCGTTGGCCCTCGGGCCTGACCCTCTCGATCTTCCACAGTCCCATCGGGCTCTGCTCTGCTCGACTTGCTGTACGGGCACGATGGACATTCAAAAACGTCAGTCAGCAACCGCGAGGCCAGTGACGTCGCTGTAGTCATCGCTACTTCCGCGTAGTTGCCAGATACCGCTATAATTAAAAAAATGTAGTGATACGGCTCCGATACCTCGCCTGGTAATACCAACCTCTCTTGTTTATCAGTTGAAAAATGTTGGTTTATTTTCATCGAAATCAAATAAATTATGGCTGGACACAGTTAAGGTGCACATGTGAAGAAACGTGACCCACAAATTTCTAATTCAATTATAAAAATATGCATATGATGTTGTGACATGATGAACCATGCGGGACTAAAGCTTATTCTAACTGAAGCTTACAAGGTTATGTGCATGTGTATGTGTGTATGTATGTGTGTATGAATGTGTGTATTTGTGTATGTGTGGCGTGATAGTGACGATGGTGTTGTTTGTGGATGTTTTGATTGGTGGAGACAACCTCAAATTTAAATATACGTAGTAACTGCATTCTAATATGTACTTACTGCGGCTCCCTTTTCCCTGTCGCCACTTGGCTTCAAATTGACCAATGGCAAAAGGCAGGCACCCTCGATGCGTCGTGCTCATTGGTTGTGAACCGCGTATGTCACTACCAGCGTTTACGTCATTACCTGCGCTGACGTCAGGGTCAGACGTTCAACTAACTCGCAACACCTTCATAGCAACAACTAACAGCAACACAAACTACGGTAATAATTTCTCTTTATGGATTTAAAAATGCAACTTAAGTATATTGGAATCATGGAATATGAATATTCTGAAATATTGAATATTCCAAAATAGTTCTTGCAACGGGAAAAGTTGTTGTGAGCTATCGCCATAAACATGCACGTGTATGGGTGTGTAAGTATGCGTTCGTGCGTGTCTCTACCCTCCCAACACCCCTCTCCTCCATCCCTTACCGGTGCGGGCCCGACCCTCACCGCCCCCCATCGATTATCCGACCGTCCTTCGTCACCGGCAACCCATACTCCCTTTACTCCAGGGGCCTACGTAACGGAGGGTGAGATACATTGTGCTGCTGCTGATGCTGGTTTGCTGACTAAACTAGTGTTAGAAGAACACAACTACAGGCCTTGTGATCGTAGTTTGTTGTGGTAGATATTTGCATTTATACTGTAGGTGGTGGTTGATGTTCTACTTGCTGTTTGATTGGTAGATGTTTTCGTTGATACTGTAGGTTGTGGTTACTGTTCTATTTGGAGCATAGTAGGTGGTGGTAAAGTGTTCTTGTTGTGTTGTGATAATTGCTTATGTTCGGTGTTGGTGAGGTATGTGGTGGTAAGGGTATTGGAGCGCCACATCACCAACGTCACTGTAGCTGCTCCGACGAGTGTTGTTATTGGAATACGATGAACCAATAACATACGACAGATCAAAGTATTGGACCGATAAAAGGCAGTGTGAATCATCCAGGCTTCGTATTGTTATTTCCTCAACTGAAGGGCAAATCAAGATTGGATGTTCTGCTCTCAACTTTGATGACGGTCTTATTACTAAATGAGAGAATAGAGAAGGATATCCTCATCTCAAGACAGGTTCAACGGACAATAATGATGCACATATTTTCACTCTTTTATTTCTGTCCAAACTATTGGACGTCTTTTCAGAAGATAATGTGTTTATTTATCTACTGTCGCTTGAGAAGTGCTTGAGAAATGCTCTACGTATTCTATACTGCCATGTCTTCATGTCAATTAAACCTCCAATAATTTGCGAGCTCCTAATTCTTATTTAAGATTTTTAATTCAGGGATGTCTACGTAGATTTCGTTCGATGTTGACCTTATTGAACAGAACTTGTCCGTGTCATCCTTTCTGGCAATAAATATATCTTCCTATTTGGGATGATAGGATGCGTTCAGTTCCTCCTCCTCATAACACTGGGATTCCTACTGAGTCATCACGTTCCTTGCCTCATGAATGACTAGTAAGGAGCCTGTTCACTTTTTCATGGATCTCACGCACCCGTGGTAAGAGTGACACGCTGGTTTGCAATCAAAATACTTCCGTGTGTCAAGGCACGTCTGTTTGAACTGATGTTTATTCATGCGTGAACATGGACGTACTCATGTGGGGGAGGGGAGGGCGTGTCGGGGGCGAGAGTGAACGCTTCCTGCTCCGCGATTAGATGGTTAAAAATAAGAAAGGATACATAAGGGATGTCTAAAGAGCTAGTTTGTTTAACTGTGTATTAAAATAGAGATGAAAAATCTGCCTCCCGTCACTCTTCCCCCCCCCCCCCCTTGAGCAGTTCTAGCTACGCGCTTGTGTGGGGAATCGAACTCCGTACGTGCCGTGAGCTCGGTCATGGTACCAGCTGCCAGTATGGGTCAGTACCAGCTGCTAGCCTGCGTCGGTACCAGCTGCCAGCATGGGCCAGTACCAGCAATCAGTATGGGCCAGCACCAGCTGCCAGCATGGGCCAGTAGCAGCTGCCAGCATGGGTCAGTACCAGTTGCCAGAATGGGTCAGTACTAGCTGCCAGCATCAGACAGCACCAGTTGTCAGCATTGGTCAGTAGTACTCAGTACCAGCTACCAGCATGGATCAGTACCAGCTACCAGCATGGGTCAGTACCAGCTGTCAGCATGGGCCACTGCCAGAATGGGTCAGTACCAGCTGCCAGCAATGGGCCAGTATCAGCTGCCCGCATAGGCTAGTTCCAGCTGCCAGCATTGGTCAGTACCAGCTGCCAGTATGGGTCAGTACCAGCTGCTAGCATGAGTCAGTACCAGCTGCCAGCATGGATCAGTATCAACTGCCAGCATGGGCCAGTACCAGCTGCCAGCATGGACTAGTACCAGCTGCCAGCATGGGCCATTAGCAGCTACTTTCATGGACCAGTACCAGCTGCCAGCATGGGCCAATACCAACTGCCAGCAAGGACCAGTACCAGCTGCTTGTATGGGTCAGTACCAGCTGCGAGCATGGCCAGTACTAGCTGCCAGCATGGGTCAGTACTCAGTGTGTTTTCTTCAGCTATGTTGTTCTTTGCAACAGTTTAATGTTGTAATGCTGCTCGAAAGTTCGTTATGTCGAGAACTTTGCTGCCCAAGTTGCATTAACGACATTAATTTTGATGCTTATAAACCATTTTCAAACAATTAATTTGCATAATCTGATCTGTTAAGCATGTTTTCATTGAATTCCGCGCATCAAGTCTTCTCAGATTTTAAATAGGAGGTGTGGTGTTGATATTGAGTGATCGGTTGGCTAGTGGCATTACCGAGATGAAGGAGGTGTCCTCAAGATTTATGTGGGTATAATATAAAAAGATGGGTGTTCGTGAGTATTTACGGACCTGGTAGCGAGGTGAGGGAGGAGAAGAGGGAGCCTTTGGGAACTGACATGAGTGAGGTTAATGAGAGTTTTGGAAGTCAATTCAATCTGGTTGTACTGGGTGATCTTGATGCGAGAGTTGGAGATGTACTGGTGGATAATGTGATAGGGAGGTATGGCGTTCCAGGTTGAAATAACTCTAGAAAACCTGAATGGTCTGTGCATGGAGCAGGAGCTGCTGGTTGGAAACAGCTTGTTCAAAAACCGTGATATCCACCAGTACACATGGGTAAGGATGACTCATGGTGCAGTGGTGGAGAGAGCGTTATTCTGATTTCGAGGAGAGTGGTGGGAGGCTACTGGATGTGCTGACGTTGAGGAAGGGAGGGTGAAAGAATGTCTGACCATCTGCTGGTGGAAGAAAGATTAAGAGTTGAAAAGAGATGGAAGAGGAACAAGAGAGTGGGAGGAGACAGAGAGGTAGTGAAGGTGATTGAACTGAATGTGGATAGCAGAGCTGAGGATTTTCAGCAGGCGTTGAGTGAGGAATATGATAGCGTGAGAGGGCAGGACCTAAGAGATGTGGAGGAAGAATGGGAGACGTTCAAAGATGAGTTGTTACAGATACAGATACAGACGCTAGGCCGAATCCTCCGGGAAGGAGTGGCCGATGGCAAGGCGCACCTCACTCCTCACAATTCTTCCAGCACGGTGGCCGAGTGGGTAGCTTGTCCGAGTCTCCTCACAACAGACGTCCATTGAGAGCTGGAGGCTGTAGGTTCGCGCCTACCTGACTCCTAGTGAGACATTCGGGCCGGTCCCTTAAATGGTAAAAGGCCAGGCCATGAACGCCGTGGGTTTAAAAAAGACTATCAGGTCGCTGCTACTCGGGAATCCGTTACATACGCAAAAAAAAAAAAATACAACTTAGCCCTTCTGCGCAAAAGGGTCCGACCTGGAGACGCCGCAACACACCCTCCGGGTCATGAGTGCGGTCAGCGTCAGCAGCAGGGCCCGACCGTGTTACTGGTTTGCCCCTGTCGCGTCATGATGACCGAGCCCCTCACTCACGACCATCCCGTCTCGCAATGAGATGCAAAGAGCGGGAAAGCACATCAGGGCTGCGTCAAAAGTCATCCATTCACAATCACTCTCCACTCACGCCTATTCATTGCACGCTCTCTCGCTACCTCCTCGCTCAAGTCTCTCCTTCCTTGCACCTACTTCACACCATCCATCCATCCATACTTCTGTCTGCCTTCAACAAAGATGTGTGAAAAATGTTTTTGGTGTGCGCCGTGTATAGTGAGTGCAGAAAGAAGAGCTGCGAGTGGTGGACGAAGAATCAAACTGGCGGGGGCGCAGAAGAGAAGAGCCTTTGAGGAGTGGTTGCAATCATGGTCGGTGGTGGCCTGTACCTATAAAGAGAAGCGAAAAGATGTGAAGCGAGTGATGTCAAAATTTTGAGAACAGAAACATGTTCTGGAAAAACGTGAAGAGGGTGAGAAAGGTGGAGATCGGAAAAGAGGAGGTGGTGAAAGATGAAAACGGCCAGTTGTTTTAGTAAAGTGGTGATGTTATTCTATCATAAGATATTGTTGACCGAGGACTTCCAGACAAACAAGGATTGGTTTATATATATATATCT
>SDVV010035843.1:0-11013 GCA_016164225.1 Gammarus roeselii
CCTCACAGTCGGCAGGCCCCCTGTGCTCTTAGTCATGAGTGGTCAGCCACCACAGTCGTCAGGCCGCCTCTGCTCTTAGTCAGGCGTGGTCAGCCCTCACAGTCGGCAGGCCCCCTGTGCTCTTAGTCAGGAGTGCTCAGCCCTCACAGTCGTCAGGCCGCCTCTGCTCTTAGTCAGGCGTGGTCAGCCCTCACAGTCGGCAGGCCCCCTGTGCTCTTAGTCAGGAATGGTCAGCCACCACAGTCGTCAGGCCGCCTCTGCTCTTAGTCAGGCGTGGTCAGCCCTCACAGTAGGCAGGCCCCCTCTGCTCTTAGTCAGGAGTGCTCAGCCCTCACAGTCGGCAGGCCCCTGTGCTCTTAGTCAGGAGTGGTCAGCCACCACAGTCGGCAGACCCCTCTGCTCTTAGTCAGGAGTGGTCAGCCACCACAGTCGGCAGGCCGCCTCTGCTCTTAGTCAGGCGTGGTCCATTCCTGACTAAGTCGTCTGGCCGCCCTTCTGCCGCCGCAGATCGTGACTGCAACGCTTAATGAACAGTTCCGCTTAGATTCTGAAAAATCACGACCGACCCGCGCTTATATCACGGACAAATTTTACGCGGTCACGAAGCGGCACATGTGAAGTGGAATTAGTTTTATGATCGGGAAATCTTTTGCTATTGCTGCCCCTTCGTGAGGAGGGATGGTTGGGACCACAAAGAAGGATGCCGAGTGCAGTTCGTGTTAATATTGGAATGCCTGCTCATCAAAACATATCAAAGGGACTTGGCAGGTGCAGTCTGGGAGTGACTGTCAAGAGAGAGGACAAAGAGGAACAAACAGAACTAGGTATGTGATGAAGAAGGGTGGTAGCAGCATCAATGAATTTGATGTTCAGTGATGACCAAAGATGGTTCTTTCGCATCTGAAATGTGACAGGAAGGAAAGAGAGGCAGGAGGTAACGCTGGGGTACGTGCCACAGGCATGAAATACTGCTCGCAAAGCTAGGAGAGAAGTAGGAAAAAGGTTTGAGCAGGATACCGAGCTGTGTTTCAGAAATAGTGCACCAGTCACTGTCCTGGATGCTACATGCAAGGTTGGGAGAGTTGGTAGGTCAAAGCATGGGACAAGCAGAGGCATGAAATGTTGTTGCTGTGTTGAGAAATACATTGATGAGATGGTGACAACATACCAATGATGGATTCTCAAAGCCGTTTTATTTTGAGTTGACGGTAACTCGCTTCCCAGTTTTTCGGTCAGTTGTACCGACGCCTTTTAATGGTCTTCAGCTGATTTATTCACCTCTATTTTTTACGCCGTTCTCAACTTTCATAAAAGTGCTTTCCACTATGGCGACTGACGCACAATAAAATGTCTGGAGCCGACTGTTGAAGGACCAGCTGTAAAATATTAGCCCGCCACCTGAGATCATGGGCCACAAATCTGAGGGACAATAGGAGCTTGTCAGGAACCTCAGCCTTGGGTCTGCCTCGTGCTTGACTTCCCCTTAAGAGGGCTGGGGACGATAATTAATCCCACTATTTCTTTGACAAACTGGAATCTTGTTTAATCGTAGACTATTGGAGCAGCAGATTTTGCTCATACAACACTGGCAATCGTTAGACCTTTCCACTCGAGTCAGCAAAAAATGAGGAAAGTGTCAACACGGAACAGTTTCCCAGCATTAATAAAGAATGGCCTTGGGTAATGTCGCTGACGAAAATGGGCGATGAAAAGGTTATGAAACAATTATTAAAATAGATATAGCTTGCTGCAGCGATGCGATCGTGTCTTCAACATGTGTGCACTGAAAGGCTTGCGTCAGCAAATTTTGTTGGGCTGACTCAGGCACTGCAACCGGTATGGAGACCTTCCCATGCTTGATAGTTGAAGGGAACCTTCTAAGAGAACCCTTTCCAAAGTTGTTCTAATGCACGTTGTGACCCTCATGAAACTGTACGATATTCTGGGAAAATAATATGTGTTCTTCTAAAGTAAATCGAACAGGATCCAGATTTTGAATTAGGGCAGACATAGTTAATATGTGAATAGTCATCAAAATCAATGACGTCATATTAAGACGTGAATAATTTGAAACTGGAAAAATAATCTCATTTTTTTCTGATCGTCGTCTACAACTTTTTAAATTTTCAAATCTTTAATCAGAATGCGGCCGCTTAAATGCGAGTTGATGGGCAAGCAGAACTCCTCGGAGTGGGCCCACACGACAGCTTTATATCACTGACAACTTCTCTGCATCTTGAAGTATCACATTCACGTATCAAATGCACAGTCCGAGTTCAGTGAGTGTTCATGGAAAAATTTGCTCTACAAAATACTGTACTGCATGTACTAATTACGAGGCCTCAGTATTCTGAAGAGTCATTCAAAGAAAAGTAGTTTCGAATGTGGTAAAAAAAGCTGCAGTACGAAGTTCGATTTTGGATTTGCAAACATGAAAAAAGGTTGCAGAGCTCTGCGTAGGGTTCCAGTGGTCAGAGAAATCGATATCAAACACGCCGGCAACATCACTGCGTACGTAATTATGCCAGGACTGATCAATCATCGTCTCAGAGTTGAGGTTCGTATGAGGTGAGTAAGTATAGTACGGAAGTCCACGCTCAACCACATCTCCCGGGAGTTTCACAACCACACCTCCCGAGAGTTTCTTAGGAGGTGTGATTTGAGGGAGGTTGGTGCCTACCGCTTCTTCCCGGATCCTCTTCCCAATCATACATGCAACCACTCGGGAAACTTCGTCAATTCCACACTTCACGAGAACTTCATTATTTTTACACCTCATGGAGTCTCATCAATTCCACATCGCACATGAACCTCATCACAACCACACCTTCCAGGAACCTTATCCAAACCACACCTCTCATTTATCTCATTTCTACTTCATCTACTAGGAACCTTATCCAAATTGCACCTCCCAGGATTCTCTCAAACACTATTTCCCATCCACTAAACCTTATCTCTACAATAACTCCATTAAAAGATCCCTACCTCCTTACCAATAATCTCTTCCCTACCACCTCACATCAAGATTTCTTTGTTTGTACTCACCGTTGCCAGAATTGGTGATTAGTGTGGTTTCCACCCTCACTTCCGTCACTGCCGCCAGTGGCGCGAGTGGCGTCAGCTTACGGCTGAGGAGGTCCCCCAGCGTCCTGGCAGCGTGGATGATATCACCTCGGTCCCCAGCCTCAGGGTACGACTGCGGGGAAGGAGACGAACCTGAGTTTTAGTTTGGTTGGATGCCTTCCACAATCGAAGAAGTGGTAACATAACGAAACAATGGTAATATAGACCTTTTTTTTCGTCCAAGCCGGCTCGAAAGACTGGGTATATCAAATCAGTTTTTGAAATTCAGAATTTCTTTATGTAGAATGTTTACATGACGTTTAAGATTGTAGAACGTTGATCATTCACATTGACCAACGTATAACAAAAATTAGGAGTGGAAAAAACTTCATGTATAACTCACCAGGGTGATCTCGATGGTATGGTTGGACTGGTTCCGGTTATTGGCTAGAGAGCAGAGTATGACTGGGGGCGGGGCAGGGGTATGAGCATGTCGGTCGGCCCAAGCTGCCCTCAGTCCCTCGCATACCCTCTGCACGTGAGACCCTTGGGGCACGCGCTCCATCTCCAGCACGAGCGTGAGCCGCGCGCACGAGTTGGAGAGACGAGCGTGGTTGGGGCGACAGTCGGCAGGCCCCGGGTTGAGTGGAGGCCCCACATCGCCCCCCAGGCCGTGCTGCCGGCAGTCTCCCCATGACTCGCAGGGACTATTCAGGCACCACTCGGGAGGACCCGACACGCAAACCCCGGACTGTAAAGGAGCCGAGGATAAGGTCTTATTAGCATTTATATGACGTTTGATCTTGAAAGTATATAAAAACAATACCTCATATAATTCAATGTCATCACACTAATTACTTCAACAATTAAAAAGAGATTTATTGAATGGGTAAATAAATTTTAATTATTTTTTTCCCTGGTCTACCGATCCCCCACCTGAAACTCTGAGCAGAAAGCCGAGGGGTTCGTGAACGCCTTGCAGTTATCGGGACCACACCAGACTGAGCTGCACGTGTGGCGGCCGTGGCTGCAGTGGCATGTGTTACAGTGGTGCCGCCACACTGACCCGTGAGGTCTGATCTCCCCTTTCCAGATGCAACCCAAGTGTAGGGCGGTGTCCTCTCCATCCAGCAGGAAAATTTTGGTTCCGTCTGTTACCAGATCGCACTTCTGCCCCGTCCTCCCCGGAGGACAGATGCACTGATACTCCCCCACGCCATCGATACAGGTGGACCCGTAAGCGCAGGGGCTGGACTTGCACGAACTGACAGGGATCCTGCAGTCGGGCCCTGTGAACCCGTTAGGACACTCGCACACCCGCCAGTTGACCCCATCAATACAACGTCCCCCGTTGTAGCAAGGGTGTGGGGCACAGTCGTTGATGTTCACTTCGCAGCGCGGGCCGTCCCAGCCTTCCTGGCACACGCAGCTGAAGCCGTCGCCGGAGTTGATGCAGGAGGCACCGTTATGACAGGGAGATGAGTCGCAGGACCGAAATGTGGCTGGGGTGGAAGAGAGAGGAGATGAAATTAAATAAGAGAAATTTGTTGCCAGGAAGCTCTGGCTGGAAGGTAGGAGAGCCAACAAAAAAAAAGCTATACATCATTCATTAGTTGAAATCGCCATCATGAGTACAAGGGGGAATGTAAATATACTCAATCAAATTAAAATATTTAGGTAAAATATAATAAATAAATACACTTTTATCAAAACACAGCTATGTATAATACATGAATAGAACTTCAGAGTACTCACGTATCTGGCAGACTATTCCCCTCCAGCCCACTGGGCAGGAGCACTCAAAGCCATGGCCCAGGTCGGTGCAGGTCCCTCCGTTCTGGCAGGTTGAGGAGTCACAGTGTGACCTGCTGGAGGCACAGTGACGTCCTTTCCACTTGCCCTGGCACTCACACTTGAACTCTCCGGCTAGGTCCAGGCAGGTGGCATTGTGTCTGCAAGGACTTGCCTGGCACTCGTTGATGTCTGCACAAAGGAAGAAGACATCGCAGTGAGTGGCGCTGCTTGCTGATCATCACGATTATGTCTTCATGTTTCCCAATCACCATAATCTGATTGCAATATACGTTATTCCGAACCTCCTCATAAATAGAGACGTTCGAAGATGCTCGTGGCATTACTAAACGTGGATAAGATTAGTATAAAAACGTACATTAGTGAACACGTTGGAATAAATTTGTAGAAGATTCGTACAAAAAGAACAATTTGAAATATTTTAAAGGCAAAAAAATGCGTTATCGTTCACATTGAGTTATTAGTACTGGCATGAGTCGCATTTGTTAACATTATGTAACTAATCACATTTTATGTTTTCTATGTTATCAAAACCATTTAAGCTAGTTGAAAATAAACTAAAATTCCTTCCAACACTCACCGTGCTGGCACAACACTCCATCCCAGCCCAGGGCGCAAGCGCACTGGAACCCATCTACAAGGTCAACACAGGTGCCCCCGTGCTTGCAGGGGTTCGACAGACAGTCGTCAATGTCTGCGGAAAAAGAGGAGAAATCCTCTGAACTTCCAGTCACAAAGGCAACTGTACATACATTTCTGTACAAACGTCAGTAAGAACCAGCTCGGTGGCTGAGTGGGTGGCTCGTCAGCCTCTCCTCACAATAGACTTCCATTGTGAGTTCGAGGTTCGAGCCTAACTACCTCGAGTAAGTCATTCTGACCGGTCTCTTAATGGTCAAATCCAGCCCATAAACGTCGGGGGTAACAAAGGCAATCAGGTGACAGCTACGCTGTAACCTGCTTTATAAGCAAATATTTAAAAAATAATAATAAGAACTCTTTCAACAGTTAGTTCTGCTGAGAGACGAACCCACAAATTCAAGATTTCGTAATAACTGTTAGTTCAAAAGTTTACATCTTCAACAATCATGTCGCTTTCGGCCTGTCTGAACGGAAGAATAAAGCAACATAGTGATGATAATTAATAGAAAAAACTCGATTTTTATTTGCTAAAAATTTAATTTCCGTCCAGCTAAATGGACAGGGATGTTACTCAACTGAGGAACAAAACCCCCGAGGCTTTCTAAAATTCATTGGCGGGCATTGTCTGCTCCACGAAAGACCGCAGAAACAAACCATTACGACGCTAGGAAGTGAAATCGAAGCACACGACCCCTCAAGCGTGCAGAGATTACAAGCACGATGAAGGTCGGTACCCAACCATATCCTCGACCATTAGACGAGTATTATTCCCCAACCACGCCGTCAACTCTGAAGCTCAAACAACGGGGGCCAAATTCCCAGTCGTCCTTTTTGGACTGGGTTCCGGTAAGTATCCAGAAGACAATGCAGGCGGCAAGGGAAAGCAGATGAATAACTGTCACAATTAACAAGTTCGGTACATCGAAGTGTCGATAATGATGTAGTGTCGATAATGTGTTTACAAAGATGTCGTTGATGATGTCGTATATTGATCTTGATTGCCGCTTTGGGTGGCAGGAGAGCCTACCGACGATGGCGATGAGGCTCAATTCCAACACGAAGCCATGACTGCATAATGTTACGCTAATATCCATGTTACGTCTTCCGCACATCTTATGCCGGTAGTAAGCACGACATGATTTCGCTGATCGCCTTCTTACCAACTCGCATCCTCATAAACTTTAGGAAAAGTAAAAGGGAAATAATGCGGTGGAATCAAACTCCAACTCTCTTCCCTGCACCTGATTAATTAATGTTGTTTTTTATAGCGATGAGCCAGACATGTTTTAGACAAGTACTCCAACTCTCTTCCCTGCACCTGATTAATTAATGTTGTTCTTTAAAGCGATGAGCCAGACATGTTTTAGACAAGTACTCCAACTCTCTTCCCTGCACCTGATTAATTAATGTTGTTCTTTAAAGCGATGAGCCAGACATGTTTTAGACAAGTACTCCAACTCTCTTCCCTGCACCTGATTAATTAATGTTGTTCTTTAAAGCGATGAGCCAGACATGTTTTAGACAAGTACTCCAACTCTCTTCCCTGCACCTGATTAATTAATGTTGTTCTTTAAAGCGATGAGCCAGACATGTTTTAGACAAGTACTCCAACTCTCTTCCCTGCACCTGATTAATTAATGTTGTTCTTTAAAGCGATGAGCCAGACATGTTTTAGACAAGTACTCCAACTCTCTTCCCTGCACCTGATTAATTAATGTTGTTCTTTAAAGCGATGAGCCAGACATGTTTTAGACAAGTACTCCAACTCTCTTCCCTGCACCTGATTAATTAATGTTGTTCTTTATAGCGATGAGCCAGACATGTTTTAGACAAGTATCAATTATAATTGTTAGTGTTTTTCATGTTCATATTCAAATAATTCCTATCTAATCATTTGCATTATGAATTTGGTTGGTGAATCTAACATAATAAAAAAAAATAGGATCGTAACTTTTTCTACCGAATACGACAGTGGATATCAGCTGGCTAAGCCGCATGCAAGTGCTTAGCTGGCTAAGCCGCATGCAAGAGCTTAGCTGGCTAAGCCGCATGCAAGAGCTTAGCTGACTAAGCCGCATGCAACGGCTTAGCTGGCTAAGCCGCATGCAAGGGCTTAGCTGGCTAAACCACATGCAAGGGCTTAACTGGCTAAGCCGCATGCAAGTGCTTAGCTGGCTAAGCCGCATGCAAGTGCTTAGCTGGCTAAGCCGCATGCAAGGGCTTAGCTGGCTAAACCGCATGCGAGGGCTTAGCTGGCTAAGCCGCATGCAAGTGCTTAGCTGACTAAGCCGCATGCAAGGGCTTAGCTGGCTAAACCGCATGCGAGGGCTTAACTGGCTAAGCCGCATGCAAGTGCTTAGCTGGCTAAGCCGCATGCAAGTGCTTAGCCATCTAAGCCGCATGCAAGGGCTTAGCTGGCTAAGCCGCATGCAAGTGCTTAGCTGGCTAAGCCGCATGCAAGTGCTTAGCTGACTAAGCCGCATGCAAGGGCTTAGCTGGCTAAACCGCATGCGAGGGCTTAACTGGCTAAGCCGTATTCATGTGCTTAGAACTATATCCCTTTTAAGCGTGTAAGTTATCCATCGAATGGGGTCCTCCACCGGCCGAAGGACCAGATGGAGGACCCTGCATGAATTAAATCTGCAGTCAGCAACACACGTTTGCAAGACTTGCCACGAGACTTCATACATATTCATGTGCTTACGGCGGCTATCGGTCGCAAACACCGATGCGGCCAGAGATAAGGCGCGGAACAATGGTGGCCAGGCGACTATAAAGATCTTGCAACGGATGTTTTACTAAACAAAAGGCATAAACTCATGAACATTGATTGGCAAAAACACACACACGTGTTGTCGACCTGACAAAGCGAACAAACATGAAAAAGACTATATATGCACAGATTAGTCAGATGTACATTAAAATGTTATTTACTTAAACGTGTGAACTGCAATCATTTATTGGGCATTGAATTACATGCGCATAGGATCATCGCTTAGACAACAATATTGACAGTATTAAATGTTAAAATGCGTCTGTAAACAAGTTAGCAAATAATTGATGTAAACGGATTCAATCAGCTGTGTCATTTGAGTACTTCCATTTGAGTGACGCAAGACTGTTGTGAGTAAGTATAAGCTGCTCACTACCCGAGGCTCACGTTGGGTAGCCGCCAGTTAATGTGCGGCACTCAGTTTACATCCAGTTGGTCACAAACCAACAGGTGGCTGGGAGCCCTATTGAGTAATTAAAGTCATTGGGTTGGCATTCAGTACTTACTTATATGGCAGTACTGGCCGGTGTAGCCTGAGTCGCAGACACAGCGAAGTGGCGCCCCTGAGTGGGGGGCAGCGCAACGACCGTGTCCCCCACACGGGCGGAATAGGGATTCATCCCCATCCCCGGTATGGGAGAGGGAGCACTCGTTGATATCTGGGAGTAGGGGAGAACAGGGATGTGGTCAAAGCAGGGCGAAGACAATAATGTGAACATTATAGATACAACAACATTGGATGAAACCAGCACTTTCTGGGCCTGGACTGGGTTTGTATTTGGGTATACGACCTCCGCGTTTCAGATGGTCAAGTGATAACAGTTTCATTCACAAAGATCATCAAATACTATAAAGAATTTGATGTACTGCAGCTGTTTTAGATATCGTATTTATTCAATGACAAGGCATCAACTCAATGGACCGAAGTAAAGTTCTAAGGCCCTCTGGTGGTCGGCTCTGTTCTGACCTCTACAGGGTGGGGAGTCACAGGAGGGCTTGGGCTGGGAGCAGTTCTTCCCGCTCCACTGCCCTGTGCAGTAGCAGAAGTAGTCGGAGGGCGCGTTGATGCAAGCCGCCCCATTCTCGCAGGGGTTGGGGTTGCACAGGTCAATGTCGGTCTGGAAGGGGAGGAGGGAAGGCGAATGTGACTTCGATGAATGAGCAGGATTTACTTTAAAAAAAAAAAATCCGTATTCCAATTCGCCAGAGCAAATCCCACGCATCATGGGACTGCAGCCGTCATAAGACGTGGACTGTTTGCAGATAACACTCATGTGTACTTAATAATCCTAGTGCCCGAGTACCAACGAAAGGGTACTCCTGCGTCCAATGACACTAAACTCCAATGAGCTCATGTTGACTGATGCCTACTCCACGGTGTACCTGTGCAGTGAGTCTGTCGAGCGTGAACCATACGAACACAATAAATTAAGTTCCCCTCTAACCCGCTGCACCCAATCCCAGTGCATCCGTGTACCCACCTCGCATGTGAGTCCTGAGTACCCCACTAGGCAGATACACTTGTAGCCCCCCACGAGATCCAGGCACTCGCCCCCGTTGCTGCAGGGGGCGCTCTCACAGTCGTCGATGTTCACCTCACAATGGGTGCCTGTAAAGGGGAGAGAGGGAGTGAGTTTTAACGCGACCTGTTCCTTGAGTGTACGAATAAAACACTTTTCCATGAAGTAAAATCTCACACCAAAAGTTATTATTGAATTCGAAACCTTTTTTTCTTTCAGAATTTATAGAATGCTTTGGTCAAATTAGCGATTCCGAGAAAAAAAAATCACAAATTACCGTAAAATTAAATGTCCGAATTGGGATAATTGGGACCAGTTAAGTACATTCGTTTTCCATTCATCTTACAGCAGAGGAGATTACAATATTGACCAATACAGTGTCTGCAAAGCCGTTTAATGTTGACGAACACAGTGTCTGCAAAATTATTTTATGTTGACCAACACAGTGTCTGCAAAGCCGTTTAATTTTGACCAACACAGTGTCTGCAAAGCCGTTTTATGTTGACCAAAACAGTGTCTGCAAATCTGTTTAATGTTGACCAACACAGTGTCTGCAAAGCCGTTTAATGTTGACGAACACAGTGTCTGCAAAATTGTTTTATGTTGAACAACACTGTGTCTGCAACGCCGTTTAATGTTGACCAACACAGTGTCTGCAAAACCGTTTTATGTTGACCAACACAGTGTCTGCAAAGCTGTTTAATGTTGACCAACACAGTGTCTGCAAAGCCGTTTTATGTTGGCCAACACAGTGTCTGCAAAGCCGTTTAATGTTGACCAACACAGTGTCTGCAAAGCCGTTTTATGTTGGCCAACACAGTGTCTGCAAAGCCGTTTAATGTTGACCAACACAGTGTCTGCAAAGCCGTTTTATGTTGGCCAACACAGTGTCTGCAAAGCCGTTTAATGTTGACCAACACAGTGTCTGCAAAGCCGTTTTATGTTGGCCAACACAGTGTCTGCAAAGCCGTTTAATGTTGACCAACACAGTGTCTGCAAAGCCGTTTTATGTTGGCCAACACAGTGTCTGCAAAGCCGTTTAATGTTGACCAACACAGTGTCTGCAAAGCCGTTTTATGTTGGCCAACACAGTGTCTGCAAAGCCGTTTAATGTTGACCAACACAGTGTCTGCAAAGCCGTTTTATGTTGGCCAACACAGTGTCTGCAAAGCCGTTTAATGTTGACCAACACAGTGTCTGCAA
>SDVV010035844.1:0-11013 GCA_016164225.1 Gammarus roeselii
CTTGGGGACACCTCCTTCCATTCGGTAACGCTACTAGCCAACCGATCACTCAATATCAAGACCACACCCTCTCGTGCCCTACCTTCCTCCACACCTGACTTTCTTCCACTTACAGCACCAAACTCACATTCGCCCTTACCTTTCAACTTTGTCTCACTCAGCGCCAACACATCTAACTTCCTCCTCAAAAACATCTCACCAATCTCCCTCCTCTTTACATCACTCGTACTACAGCCACGCACATTCAGCGACCCTAACAATAGGGTTTGGAGAGGCGTGTGCCTCTCCTCCCCCCGCTCGTCTTGCCGTCTTCGAGGAAAGGTTTTTACAGAGAACGGGATTCCTAGCCCCTTCGCTCCGCCCCGTTTTGTCGTCTCCGACACGCTGGGGATTGCGGCAGCCGATTATACTCCTGGCTACAGGGCGCCCCTTTAGTCGCCTTCTACGACACGCGGTGGATACGGTAGCACGATTCTAAGGCCCCGGCTACAAGGCACAGTTGTCCGTATGATTTAACACAGAAAATTGGATTGCTGTATTTTTGTGGATCAAAAAATCGTTTACGAATCATCTTTCACTAATATATAGAGCACATGAAAGATATCTGAGTAAATAAATATTAGCAATAGCACAAATATGGCAACAAGCATGGATAACATCAGACATGAGTGAAAAATATCGCTAAGCAGACAAATAAACGCTGCTCAACTGTCGAGGTCCATAAGTATGAGCTTTAAGTCGTGTTAATCTTTTCTTACTCATCGTGACCTTCTTAGGTAAAACTGAATGCCTGGTAGGATTCATAAACAAAGTTTGAAATTATCTAACGTGATAATTCATCTACGGTTGTGCATGGAGCAGAAGCTGGTGGTGAGGAACTGCTTGCTCAAGGAGCGAGATGGCCCGTGACTCAGTGGTGGATAAAGCGCTGATGGATTTCGTGTTGATTTCGAGAAGGGTGGTGGGGAGGCTGTTGGATGTGCAAGTGTTGAGAGGGGAGGATGGTGGAGTGTCTGACCACCTACTGGTGGAAAGAAGGTTGATAGCAGAGTAGAGGCGAAGTAGAGCATATGCCGTCATATGCCGGCATATGGTGGGATCAAACCGTGAATACAGCTACATTATACCGGCATATGCTGGCATATGGTGGTATCAAACTATGATAAAATACATGAAAATACCTCGAGCGATGACACATAATTCACGGTTAAGTTAGTTAGATTAGGTAATATGCATCTGGCAGTGAATGGTAACCCTTCTGCAAAAATGTTTGTAAATGCCGACATTATACCGACATTATCCGTGAATACGCCTACATTATACCAGCATATGCCGGCATATGCCGGCATGTGGCGGGATCAAACCGTGAATACAGCTACGTTATACCGGCATATGCTGGTATCAAACTGTGATAAAATGCATGAAAAATCTCGAGCGATGACACATAATTCATGGTTAAGTTGGTTAAGTTAGGTAATATGCATATGGCAGTGAATGGTAACCCATTGTGCACAAAATGTGTGCAAATGCCTACATGCTGCCCCATACATGAGCCAACGCAGTGACGCTAACGATCATGTATGTATAAAATTGAACTCATATCTGTACTCATTCAGATAGCGGTCCGCTTTCAGGGAAGAAAGATGTCTCCTAGTACGATATGAAAGTATTTTACCAGAAAGGAAAATGCAAAGGTATGAGTTGTTTGCTATGCGGAGATAAAATTAGGTAAATCAAGTTCGACGTTCGGGGTTTGGCAAAATCTGAAAGGACAGCATTATCTTGAACATGATACTCTTGAAAATGGGCAAAAAAATATAAGCTCTAAGGATGCTACGAGTGTGTTGATAGAACATAATAATCCAGACTTGGGTATCAAAAATAATTATATAAACGACGCTCAACAGGGTGCGGGTAGTAAAGAAAGTGTGATGCCGCTATCAACCAAGCGTGAGACGTATAAAGATTTGGTGAAATGGGGGGAGTATACCCGAACCGTAGCCGAAATTGAAAATAATGAAAGTTAGGGGAGAACGTGGGATACTTTCAGTGGAATGGATATCAGTGACAGTGACATCGAGGATATGTCATGCGAAGAAAAACCTACAAACGTTGAAGGAAACCGAATGATCAAATGGGGTAGTGAAAGGGTGTCAAGTATATGAAGTGTAAAATTGCATAATAAAATCAAATGTATTGCTATCTGACTTTGTTCCAAAATAAATATTAATGAAACATGAGGAGAGAGAATCATGTCTCAAACGTTCGAGTGCTAGGAGAATTATGTATATTTCGTAAATCTGCGGGAATATAATGAATGGTGACGTGGGCAATAGCAAGAATAAACCTGAAACTATTCGATGTTATAAACATGTAGAAGTAATTAAAAAAATTGCGTCCATAAAAGGCTCGCTGAAGACTAAATACAAAGTTTTGGTTACAAGGATAAGATTGCAAGTGTTGCATACACATCTCCCAAAGGTCGCCGTTTATCAAAAATGTGTACTAGGGGCATTAGTCTAAAACACGAATAGATCAGAGAAAAAACCACACCCAGATGATAATTCACACACTGATATGACGAGTCGACAGCTTCAGGTGAGGAATAAATATACATCATTGATAAAGAACCCACAGAGTAGCACTGGTACCAGAGATCAAGATAACATTAGAGGGGAGGTCGAAGTCATTACTTTTGTTTCGCCAGGATGCTCACGTCGAATTTTCGGTGTGAAATATATGTAAATATAAATGTGTCAAAATCTATTATCAATAAAATAACATATTTAATCAATCTTTGTTTGCAATAGCCTAAATTTAACTCGAATGAACTAGCATTGCAAATGCACTAAAACGCCTCTTGCCCTACGTTGAAAATGTGATAGATATTAAGCTAATTGAAGTTGTACACAGCTACCTGAGCTATCGTAGATATATATCTCGTCAGGTGAAGGGTAGCCAAACCGTAAATGCTCGAGGACCCCACCAACGAAAATTCCATTAAGATGTAGCATGAACTTACACCTCTTAAACGTACATTCCTATGATTATCGTGCAGAAATTTACATCTTGAAACCATTTTTGAAGGATTAAAACAGTCAACTATTTATTAAACAGATTTTTCTGTGTCCGATAACAAATAAAACGATGAAAGGAGATACTGCTGGGATAAGTACAACGGAGCGCTCATCTACTCGGACACTGACTCGTTGCTGATCCAGTTCAAAGGCGTAGCCGACATTGAAGCGGAAATGCGTCAAGCTCCCCTGGCTGAATACATGGACTTCTCCAACTATCCCAAAAATCATCCCTTGTTCGATGAATTAAAGAAAGGACAGCTAGGACTACTGAAAAGCGAAACAGCTAATGACTACCCGAGTGAAATTATCTGCTTACAACCAAAGTGTTACAGCATGTTGCTTGAGTCCGACGCAACAAAATCGGCTGCTAAAGGTGTCAATTACCAGACCCAAGCCAAAAATCAAACATGAACAATACAGGGACATTCATAACCAGAAAACCTACACACACTTTGAGACCATACACAACATTCGTGCGCAAGCATGCCAGCTTCAAACTGTACGCACTATCAAAAACTTCCTCAGTAAATTTGAGAATAAGCGCTACTATCTCGACATATGCACAACTCTTGCCTACGGGCATCTGGACATTCCCAAAAAAATCCATTGAAAATGAACCTACCGTCACTAAAAAGAGGAAGCGATGTGCCTTGGCTAATAAAATCGATAAATAAATGGATTCAACATGGAAGAGACGCAAGCCGGGT
Source organism: Gammarus roeselii (assembly GCA_016164225.1). Classification (NCBI taxonomy): domain Eukaryota; kingdom Metazoa; phylum Arthropoda; class Malacostraca; order Amphipoda; family Gammaridae; genus Gammarus; species Gammarus roeselii. The sequence continues at coordinate 3,788 of SDVV010035844.1, forward strand.
GAGACCGTCTTTGACGTATGAACTCGACTTACTGATAAAAGTACGTGAACCTCAACAAGTTACAACCTGTAGATGTTCATAAAAATATAAATAATCCTTGTATGCTCTTATGTATATAGAATATATAAATTTTAATAATAAACTTGTCGCATTGTCCACCAAAATAGGCATTGAAAAATGTGAATTGGAAAAAAATGTAACGAAACCCATAAAAACGATGTAAATGATTCTATGTGAATCAAATAAATATATATAATTGGCCATGATTGATTGTCCACCTGTAATATGTTTTCGAACATGAGTGTTTGTTGTGCCAAAACCCTAAAATTGTTCATCTAAATGTGTATTTTAATCCATTAATAGATATGCATAAATAAACTTGTCTCATTGTCTACAGAAAAAATCATCTGAAGAAACGTGAACGTATCCGCAACTGTTTGTTTCTTAACATTGGATCCTGACAAATCTCTGAAAAATATATACATAATGCGAAAAAGTTTTTTTTTTCCGAAACTCGTAGCGACCGCACATCCAGAGATAAAATCACTAATTGTCATAGCTAAATTGAGACCCACTTGAGTAATTGTCTCTATGTGGTTACAGACCCCATACGCAATTGACCAGAACGTTTCTTAACATTGGATCCTGACGAATCTCTGAAAAATATATACATTAAATGGGAAAAGGCGAGTGGATCTAATCAATAATATCAATCATGCAGTATAAAATATCATGTACAAACAATGCCTTCTATTCAAATGAGTCATTCAGTAAGAAACATAGTAATATATATCTTGCCCTCCTACCGTGCGAAATATTCCAAAACAAACATATATCGCGTTGACAAGACCTAATAGCGTACATCTATATAATCGGTACGTAAGTAATCGTAAATGAGAGCATACAGATACCGTAAGGAAACTGAAATTTTCCGTTTAGAAAACTATTCTCCAAGAGGACCATATATCTCGAGATAAAATCCTTGTGTGACATTTGACAGATACAGATCATTCGGACCACCCACTCTCAACTTCCCGAATGGTCTCTAAAAACTTGCGTTCTTGGTATCTCTATGTACCATCAGTAACTAACTTAACCACAAAATCAATTTGTCTTAACATATAACTACAATGTCTGAAAAATACAGCGCCTGAGTCAGACACATTAACAAATAACATACTTCATAACAATTACATTCGATAATAGGTTCAAAGATCTAGTCATCCTATATCTTATTCCTTCACATCCGTGTCATGTAGCTATAATTAAGGCCTATCTAATTCGTTAACATCTGCGTTTCGTACACCCTAATTATTGCCTATCTTATTCCTTCAGTAGGCCGTTTCGCTTCACTAATTATGGCCTATCTTATCCCTTCAGTAGGAAGTTTTGCTTCACTAATTACGGCCTATCTTATTCCTTCACTTCCGCGTTTCGTTCCCCCTAATTATGACATATCTAATTCTTTCACATCCATGTCTTATACCTTCTAATTAATCCCTATCTAATTCCTTCACATCCGCGTCTTGTAGATATAATTATGGCCTATCTAATTCTTTCACATCCGCGTCTTGTACCCCCTAATTAATCCCTATCTAATTCCTTCACATCCGCGTTTTGTAAACATATACCCAACTGACGGGTCTCAAGGATCCGTGTTAGGTCCAGTTCTCTTTATAATATTCATTAAAGATCTCGATAGGAACGTACTCTCATTAGAATGTCAGCAGATCCAACTAGACTTGAACAAAATTGTTGATTGGTCAGAAAAGTGGCAAATTAAATTCAATGTAGACAAATGTAAAGTTATGCACATAGGTCCTCATAACCTCAAGCACGAATATTCAATACCCGGAAAGAAACTCATTCCTGTCACCGAAGAGAGAGATTTTGGTGTTATCATTAGTAACGACTTAAAAAGTAGCAAGCAATGTAACGATGCTGCCAAGAAAGGCATCAAAATGCTAGGTATGATGTCTCGCACTATCTCGTACAAAAACCCAGACAGTATGCTCAAGCTACACAATGTGTTTGTTAGACCGCATCTCGAGTTTTCCGTTTAATTCTGGTCTTCGTATCCTAGAAAAGACGTTAATAAATTCGAGAAGGTTCAACGCCGAGCTTCCAAACTCATCCCTTCGCTGTACTCAATCTTTATTCGCTAGAGAAAAGGCGAGTCAGAGGCGACATGATCAAAGTGTGGAAGATTACGTAGGGTAAGGAAAACGTCGACCGAGAGAGTCTTTTTCACTTTAGATACAAACGGAGTGACTAGGAACAATGGATACAAAATCGTTGGGAAACGTTTCTCCTTCGACATCCCACGCAATTTCTTCACGTATAAAAATGTCGAAGAATGGACAAACTTCCAGCGAAGGTTGTAAACAGCAATACAATTGAAACGTTCAAGTCGCGGCTCGATAAGTTCTACTTAAATCGCCGATAAATAGCAAAGCCGTTCCCTTTCTTGAAATTTTAAAAACAGAAATGACACACGAAGCTCTCTTAGACGTTCTTCTTCAGAACAAATCCTCTTACTATGAAAAGGCAACCTAGTTTGGGCCAATAGTCCTGTTGTTGTCTTTCTACACTTGTAAACACTTGTAAACCATAATTCTCAACATTGAGACACCACCGTATTCGTTTTTACTCTGTAGACACTTATGTTTTTTATGTCACTACCGATCACAATTGTATCTGCCAATAACCATAAGTGTTAACTAGCGTTTTGTCTATTTCTATGTTTTAAATGTTCCAGTCGTTTTAGTATAATTAAAATACGAACTCAGTCTTTTCGAAGAACAATAGGCAGCTTCTAACTTTGACAAAGGTTAACTCGATTGTAATATAATTCATATAATTATTTTTAACAATTACCGTACCATTTTTGATGATACAATCATTGCCTTACAGCAATATTTTGCTTTGTCTTCTATGACACAAGTTTATTCATCCGTCTTGTGTATTCCAGCATTGTATTATTCTAATTGTCAATCATTTAATAATTTCCTAGCGGTCATGAAGTGTGTATATTGAATATTCAATGATTTGGTATGTATTTAATGTATAACTTTTTTGTATGACTTATGTCACCTATTCATCCCTTCATTATTAATACAATGGTTTAGACCCATCTTTACAATGTTAGCGCTTTTCGCTTTCCCAACCCTATATTGTTTCATATTTTCTGTATAATTCATGTCGTCCATCCACACCTTTGTCATCGTACAATAATGTAGACTACTCATTACAAAATGTTAGCACATTTCGATGTCCCAACCTCATGTTCGAGTGCCTCTAACCTCGTGCATGAGTGTTTTCTCACCACATGTACTTGTCATTTTTCCACACCCGTGTATTTGGTTATTTATCCACCCCATGTTCTTCTTATTTTTAAACCCCGCGTGACTCTGGTTTTCCCAACGCTATGTAGTCGTGATTATTTTGTCGGAATATACATTTTCTGTATGTGCACTGATGATACTATTGTGAGTAATATTTGGCTCCGTGTAATCCGAACCGACGGCCCCTAGAGATGAGCTGTGACGAATTCAAATTGAACTCTCGTTTTAGGTAATTCAAATAGCGCAATTGTTAACGAAGTTTCATGTTTTATGTTTAAGAGTGTAATTATTCTCTAAAAATTGAAAACGCATTGCCCGATGATGAAAATGAATGATTTAATATTGAGAAAAAAATACTTCACGTCCTTCTTCACGCTTAGCCTCGATATTGACGTTTAGCAGCCTCTTCACGTTTAATCGCGCTCTTCACGTTTAGCCTTCTTCTTCACGCATAATCTCCTTCTTCACGCTTAATCGCGCTCTTCACGTTTAGCCGTTGTCTACATGCCTAGCTTCGCTCTTCACGCTTAGCTGCGCTCTTCACGCTTAGCTGCGCTCTTCACGCGTAGCAGTTGTCTTCATGCCTAGCTGCGCTCTTCACGCTTAGGTGCGCTCTTCACGCTTAGTCGTTGTCTTCATACATAGCTGCGCTCTTCACGCTTAGCTGCGCTCTTCACGCTTAGCTGCTCTCTTCATGCTTTGCCGCGCGCTTCACGCTCAGCCGCCATCTTCACGATTAGGCGCCCTCCTCACGTTTAGCCACGCTTAGCCACCCTCTTCATGCTCAACTGCCCCCTTCACGCTTAGTCGCCCTTTTCACGCTTAGCCGCACTCTTCCCGCTTAGCTTCGCTCTTCACGCCTAGCCGCGATCTTGACGCTTAGCCGCCCTCTTCACGCTCAGCCGCGCTCTCCACGCTCAGCCGCGCTCTTCACGCTCAGCCGCGCTCTTCACGCTCAGCCGCGCTCTTCACGCTCAGCCGCGCTCTTCACGCTCAGCCGCGCCCTTCACACTCAGCCGCGCTCTTCACGCTCAGCCGCGCTCTTCACGCTCAACCGCGCTCTTCACGCTCAGCTGCGCTCTTTACGTTCAGCAGTGCTCTTCACGCTCAGCTGCGCTCTTCACGCTCAGCCGTCCTCTTCACGCTAAGCCGCGCTCTTCACGCTCAGTCGCGCTCTTCACGCTCAGCCGCGCCCTTAACGCTCAGCCACGCCCTTCACGCTCAGTCGCGCTCTTCACGCTCAGTCGCGCTCTTCACGCTCAGCCGCGCTCTTTATGCTCAGCCGCGCTCTTCACGCTCAGCCGCGCTCTTCACGCTCAGCCGCGCTCGTCACGTTCAGCTGCGCTCTTCACGCTCAGCCGCGCTCTTCACGCTCAGCCGCGCTCTCCACGCTCAGCCGCGCTCTTCACGCTCAGCCGCGCTCTTCACGCTCAGCCGGGCTCTTCACGCTCAGCCGCGCTCTTCACGCTCAGCCGCGCTCTTCACGTTCAGCAGCACTCTTCACGCTCAGCTGCGCTCTTCACGCTCAGCCGCCCTCTTCACGCTCAGCCGCGCTCTTCACGCTCAGTCGCGCTCTTCACGCTCAGCCGCGCCCTTCACGCTCAGCCGCGCCCTTCACGCTCAGCCGCGCTGTTCACGCTCAGCCGCGCTGTTCACGCTCAGCTGCGCTCTTCACGCTCAGCCACGCTCTTCACGCTTAGTCGCTCCCCTGTTAATTTGATAATGTAAATTTAAAATGCTTATACTTTAAACGAATGGAAAAAATTATGATTTTTTTTCTCCTATAGGTTTTACAATATTTATTGCACTTTAATGATGAAAATTTGTACAAATCTTTTTAAATTCTATGAAGTGATTGGTATTTGTTTACGTATGTTATGAAAGGATGATATTTGTATGAAAACGTTTATTCAAAAGGTGTGTATGGTCTGTGTATAAAAAATAGAAGCAACTAGTGAGCACAGTAAATGGATTACACGAAAGTTCTTACGTGAAAACATTTAGGTAACGAGGTTGCATATGAAGTTGTCAAAATTAACTACACGGCCTCGGGCTCGTGATTAGGTAAACATTTCTCATTCATGTGGCGATTTTCGGATCGTATCTTCAACACGTCTGGAATGTTACCGATTTTACAATTGTAAGAAGACAACAACAGTCCTTCTGATTTAGTGTTTAATATTTGATCCTGGTATTGGTTTAGTTGTTGCAATTTATTGCAACAATTTAAGACCTAACGAGTTTTTTAGGGCGGTTTCGTGAACCTGTTTAGGGTAAGAAATAGTTGTTGCTTTGGAAGCCCGATACGCGTGTTGCCAGCAGTCAGTCGGCGTCAAGCCACGAGCGTGTGAGGTAGTGTGTGTCGTCGCGTTTGCTCCGTCATGTGCCTGGATTCCATGCTCGCGTTGCACTTTATTTAACGACCCGCTTGAGTGTATTAATTATATTAACAAATATGGAATTGTGTGATAATAAAATTTTACTGAAATGCTCTAGTAAGGTCCAAGTGATTGTGCTCAACAAGGATTTGTTAGGTTGCACCGTAAGCAAAGGACACCCTAAGAAGGCCCCGTAGTGCGTGTTGACTTCTGTTGCGTTTCCGCGGCTTCTCAGTAGATGATGTGCTGCTCTGCCACAAGCTTCAGGCGTAGCACTTCTTGCGTAACCCAAGGCAATATATGCCCAGTTCCTCAGGGTGGGTACTGTTCTGTTTAGCAATAAAATATTTCCTCTAAGATGTATGCGACCACCCGCTGACCTGCGTGCTTCCATTGCCCGTGTATTGAGTTAGCGGTGCGTGCCAGCTGCCAGGTGGGACTGGGCGCGGTGATGCCATGGAATGCGGTTACAAGAATCCCCCGCGGGTGAGGGCCAGGGGTGGGGGCCGCGGTGGTAATTGGGATACCAACAGACTGAGACCATAGTAAGACGGTCACTGCCGAGGCGGCAAGTGAGGGCAGGGCCTACATTCAGTAGATAGTGCTGGGTAGGCGGCTGCACGGAATGATGGTGATTTCCGCCTGATGGCAATCTTTGGAAATACCCAGTTATGCATTTAACATTCGTTATCCATCCATTCGACGAGTACAGCCACAGGAGCTAGGAAAGACCGGGCTACGAGCTGACTGCTGTATTAACAGATATTGAACCCATGTCAGCACATTCAATCTGCCCCCCGCACCACAGTCTCAAAGATAACATTTTGATACCTATGCTGACGAGCGGACACATGAGTCATTTCTGACATGAAGATCACACTTACGGATCGCGTCTTCTTCAGCGGGACCGGTTTTGAAGACAACAAATGTTTCTTTTCTGCAAATGCGTGTGCCGAGTTGAGATGCTGCACAGCGTACGTCATGTGGCTATAGGCCATACAACAGGAAATAGCTATACTTCTCCTCGAGTGCACGTCACTAAGGATCAGGGGGATTGATATTTTTGGAAATTCATGAGCATTTTTCCTTAAGCCAGGCGGGAAGAAAACTTTCTTACGCACACACCCATTGCGTGTTGTACAGAGCTACAAGTAGTGACTGAGCGAGGAAGCTGGTGATCCTTTCCTCCCTCCAAGACGAGCGGGGTCAAGTGAGGCCTATGTCTTTCCAAATTCTATAGCTAGGGTCGTTCAAATGTACGTGGTTGTTGAAGGAATTATTTCGGGTTGAGATTGACATTTAATGTGTGGCGCTGAGTGCGACAAGTTGAAAGGTAACGGCAATTGTGAGTTTGATGTGGTAAGTGGAAGGAAGTTTGCCGTTGACGATGGTTGACACGAGAAGGTGTGCTGTTGTTATTGGATAATCGGTTGGCAAACAACGTTACGGAGTGAGATGGCCGTGTCCTGTAGATTGATGTGGCGCTGATATTTATATATATATA
>SDVV010035845.1:0-11013 GCA_016164225.1 Gammarus roeselii
AGGCCGAAGACCAACAATCAAGAATCAGCTCGCAGCCATAAAGTTAGAGGCTAAAGACCAACAACCAAGAATCAGAGGCCAAAGACCAACAACCAAGAATCCGCTCGCAGCTATAAAGTTAGAGGCCAAATACCAACAACAAGAATCAGCTCGCAGCTATAAAGTTAGAGGCCAAAAACTAACAACCAAGAATCAGAGGCCAAAGACCAACAACCATGAATCAGAGACCGAAGACCAACAACCAAGAATCAGCTGGCAGCTATTAAGTTAGAGGCTGAAAACCAACAACCAAGAATCAAAGGCCAAAGACCAACAACCAAGAATCAAAGGCCGAAGACCAACAATCAAGAATCAGCTCGCAGCCATAAAGTTAGAGGCTAAAGACCAACAACCAAGAATCAGAGGCCAAAGACCAACAACCAAGAATCCGCTCGCAGCTATAAAGTTAGAGGCCAAATACCAACAACAAGAATCAGCTCGCAGCTATAAAGTTAGAGGCCAAAAACTAACAACCAAGAATCAGAGGCCAAAGACCAACAACCATGAATCAGAGACCGAAGACCAACAACCAAGAATCAGCTGGCAGCTATTAAGTTAGAGGCTGAAAACCAACAACCAAGAATCAAAGGCCAAAGACCAACAACCAAGAATCAAAGGCCGAAGACCAACAATCAAGAATCAGCTCGCAGCCATAAAGTTAGAGGCCAAAGACCAACAACCAAGAATCAGAGGCCAAAGACCAACAACCAAGAATCTGCTCGCAGCTATAAAGTTGGAGGCTGAAGACCAACAAACAAGAATCAGCTCGCAGCAATAAAGTTAGAGGCCAAAGACGAACAAACATAAATCAGCTCACAGCTATAAAGTTAGAGGACAAAGACCAACAACCAGGTATCAGAGGCCAAAGACCAACAACCAAGAATCCGCTCGCAGCTATAAAGTTAAAGGCCGAATACCAACAACAAGAATCAGCTCGCAGCTATAAAGTTAGAGGCCAAAAACTAACAACCAAGAATCAGAGGCCAAAAACCAACAATCAAGAATCAAAGGCCGAAGACCAACAACCAAGAATCAGCTTGCAGCTATAAAGTTGAAGACCAAAAACCAACAAACAAAAATCAGCTTGCACCAATAAAGTTACAGGCCCAAGACCAACAACCAAGAACCAGCTGGCAGCTATAAAGTTAGAGGCCAAAAACCAACAACCAAGAATCAAAGGCCAGAAACCAACAACCAAGAATCAAAGGCCAAAGGCCAAAAACCAAGAATCAGCCAATAGCTATGAAGTTAGAGGCCGAAAACCAACAATCAAGAATCAAAGGCCGAAGACCAACAACCAAAAATCAGCTCGCAGCTATAAAGTTAAAGGCCAAAAACCAACAAACAAAAATCAGCTCGCACCAATAAAGTTAGAGGCCAAAGACCAACAACCAAGAATCGGCTGGCAGCTATAAAGTTAGAAGCCAAAGACCAACAAACAAGAATCAGCTAGCAGCTATAAAGTTAGAGGCCAAAGACCAACAAACAAAAATCAGCTTGCACCAATAAAGTTAAAGGCCAAAAACCAACAAACAAAAATCAGCTCGCACCAATAAAGTTGGAGGCCAAAGACCAACAACCAAGAACCAGCTGGCAGCTAAAAAGTTAGAGGCCAAAAACCAACAACCAAGAATCAAAGGCCAAAAACCAACAACCAAGAATCAAAGGCCAAAGACCAACAACTAAGAATCAGCTGACAGCTATAAAGTTAGAGGCTGAAAACCAACAATCAAGAATCAAAGGCCAAAGACCAACAACCAAGAATCAGCTCGCAGCTATAAAGTTAAAGGCCCAAAACCAACAAACAAAAATCAGCTCGCACCAATAAAGTTAGAGGCCAAAGACCAACAACCAAGAATCGGCTGGCAGCTATAAAGTTGGAAGCCAAAGACCAACAAACAAGAATCAGCTAGCAGCAATAAAGTTAGAGGCGGCAGACCAACAAACAAAAATCAGCTCGTACCAATAAAGTTGGAGGCTGAAGACCAACAACCAAGAACCAGCTGGCAGCTATTAAGTTAGAGGCCGAAAACCAACAACCAAATATCAAAGGCCGAAAACCAACAATCAAGAATCAGAGGCCAAAGACCAACAACCAAGAATCAGCTCGCAGCTATAAAGTTAAAGGCCGAAAATCACCAAAAAAAAATCAGCTCGCACCAACGAAGTTAGAGGCCAAAGACCAACAATCAAGAATCAGAGGTCGAAGACCAACAACCAAGAATCAGCTCGCAGCTATGAAGTTAGAGGCCAAAGACAAGCAAACAAGAATCAGCTCGCAGCCCTAAAGTTAGAGGCCAAAGACCAACAACCATGAATCAGCTGGCAGCAATAAAGTTAGAGGCCGAAAACCAACAATCAAGAATCAGAGGCCGAAGACCAAGAACCAAGAATCAGCTCGCAGCTATGAAGTTAGAGGCCGAAGACAAGCAAACAAGAATCAGCTCGCAGCCCTAAAGTTAGAGGCTGAAAATCAACAACCAAGAATCAAAGGCCGAAGACCAACAACCAAGAATCAAAGGCCGAAGACCAACAACCAAGAATCAAAGGCCAAAGACCAACAATCAAGAATCAGCTCGCAGCTATAAAGTTAGAGGCCAAAGACCAACAACCAAGAATCCAAGGCCAAAGACCAACAACCAAGAATCATCTTGCAGCTATTAAGTTGGAGGCCGAAGACCAACAAACAAGAATCAGCTCGCAGCTATAAAGTTAGAGGCCGACGACCAACAACCAAGACTCAGCTCGCAGCCCTAAAGTTAGAGACCGAAGACCAACAACCATGAATCAGCTGGCAGCTATTAAGTTAGAGGCTGAAAACCAACAACCAAGAATCAAAGGCCGAAGACCAACAACCAAGAATCAAAAGCCGAAGACCAATAACCAAGAATCAGCTCGCAGCTATAAAGTTAGAGGCCGACGACCAACAACCAAGACTCAGCTCGCAGCTATCAAGTTAGAGGCCGAAGACCAACAAACAAGAATCAGCTCGCAGCTAAAGTTAGAGGCCAAAGACCAACAACCAAGTATCAGAAGTCAAAGACCAACAACCAAGAATCAGCTTGCAGCTCTAAAGTTAGAGGCCGAAGACCAACAAACAAGAATCAGCTAGCAGCTACAAAGTTAGAGGCCGAAGCCCAACAAACAAAAATCAGCTCGCACCAATAAAGTTGGAGGCCGAATACCAACGAACAGGAATTAGCTCAAAGCTCTAAAGTTAAAGGCCGAAAACCAACAAACAAAAATCAGCTCGCACCAATAAAGTTAGAGGCCGAAAATCAACAACCAAGAACCAGCTGGCAGCTATTAAGTTAGATGCCAAAAACCAACAACCAAGAATCAAAGGCCGAAAACAAACAACCAAGAATCAAAGGCCGAAGACCAACAACCAAGAATCAGCTGGCAGGTAAAAAGTTAGAGGCCGAAGACCAACAACCAAAAATCAGCTCGCAGCTATACAGTTAGAGGCCGAAGACCAACAACCAAGATTCGTAGGCCAAAGACCGACAACCAAGATTCTACATAGGCCAAAGACCAACAACCAAAAATCAGCACGCAGCAATAAAGTTAGAGGCCAAAGACCAACAACCAAGAATCAGCTCGCAGCTATAAAGTGAGAGACGGAAGACCAACAACCAAGAATCAACTCGCAGCTATACATTTCAAAATTAGATACAGATAGTCAGAAATATTCACAGGAAAATCTGATCAACATACTGAAACAAAAAAGGACACTGGTAACGATCGTCAAGAAGTAGGATCAATTTTGCTTGAGGATTCGATTCAGGATTACCTGAACACCGCGCAATTAATTGTATTCTGGGTTCCATCGTCACAGTCGCAGAAGCCATCTAAGTCGATTCCCGGAGGCATTGTCTTTGTAGACTTCAAGAAGGTCCAACTCAAATTCGATGATAAACTTTAGTATTGCAACGTTCAGTGTCGCGTAAAATAGTCCCCAGATACATGTTCCCAGTACTTGGTCCAACTTCAACATGGAGGAATTGAACATAATACTAAAGCTATAAATTAACTGGACACTGTTACTTGTCCAACACTGACAACATACTGGACCTCCATAACTCTCAGTACACTCACTCAGGTCAGTCCAGAATTGCTCCCTCTCCTATTCACTCCTCTCGCTGCCAGGTCCGTAAGCACTCGCAAATGCCCATCTTTCTACGCCTAACTTAACTTTCGCCCACATAAATCTTGAGGATACCTCCTTCCGTTCGGTAACGCTACTAGCTAACCGATCACTCAATATCAAGACCACACCTTCTTGCACCCAACCTTACTCCACACCAGACTTTCTTCCACTTACCACACCAAACTCACATTCGCCCTTACCTTTCAACTTCGTCTCACTCAGCGCCAACACATCAAGCTTCCTCCTCACAAACATCTCACCAATCTCTCTCCTCTTTACCTCATTCGTACTACAGCCACGCACATTCAGCGACCCTAACAATAAGGTTCGTCTTGCCGTCTTTGAGGATGGGTCTTACAGCGAAAGGGATTTCTAGCCCCTTCGCTCCGCTCCTTTTAGTCGCCTTTCACGACACGCAGGGGTTACAGAAGTACGATTTTACTCCCGGCTGCGAGGTGCCCTTTTAGTCGTCTTCGACGACACGTGGTGGAAACGGTAACAAGAATATAACGCTCAGGCTACAAGACCTCAGATGGCACCGTAAATCACAGCTCTATAAGCGTAAACAAGACATTCCGATCATATCTTGCAAAATTTGCATTTTTGAGGATAATAAACAGAGCAATCAAAACATAAAAATTTATCAAACAGCTCAACGTAGCATGTAAAGACTGTACAGTTACATAAAAATGGCCCCAGGTAACGAACTGGACGGACACAGCGGTCTCGAAATTAAAACACCAGGTTTCTATTTCCGCCATAGCAGTAATGGATCCATCAGAAGGAATCCTATGCAGTTCAAGAATCAAAGCTACAACAAGAAGTCGCACAAAATATTTCACCGAAGAGATCATATTTAGCAAAATGTTTCATGCAACTTTTATAGTTTTAGCTGATGGTGCTTAAACTGAAGTATAGACTTGAGTCAACCTTGGGTCCCTAGTTGTCATCTCATCACTGAAACATTCAGAAGGCCCACGTTGAACAGATAAATCGCGAGACGAGTAGTGGCAATGCTTGACGTTGTGCCCAAGATTGATTGTACCAAAGAAAGAAATCCGACTCTGGTTTATGAATAGAGTCGTCGCATTAGAGTTCTCGTGTCGTATGAAGCGCTATTTACACGTTCATTTTCTCGGTGACGCGAGATCTGTACAAAGTCCTAACAGGAGAAATGAAGCGCGCGTCTCTCGACTACGCTGGAAGAACGTTGATTCATCTCTACAAAACTGTAATGTTGCGGTACTAAAACGTACCACAAACAAGTGATAAGCCAACAACCCAGAAAAATATGCGACTTGGGTTGACGCAACATCTGGCAAGATGCTGCTGTTGCTGTGTAATGAAGTTGCAGAAACACGAAGTACGAAAGCTTTGCCAATTTACGAACGAAGTCTCAAGCAAAGACAATTGAGAAGGTCACGTGAATACCAAAGCAATGTCAAAAAGTCGTTTTTGTGTTTAAAACTCAAGGCAATAATGGCACTATAGCCGTATTTGGTGAAGATAAACAAACACATAGCATCGTTGACTATATCAGTACCATCCATTTAATAACTAACGGTTTAATAAAGCAGTCATTCATCACTCATCTTTCAACTCAATAGGTTAATTGGCGAAGAGAACATAAAATAAACAAAGTCAACAGTGTAGGAAAAGGCACAATTTGTAGTGAATAACGAGATTAAATTGCATTGCTATTGCTCAAGTGAATAACAAACACCAGTGACTGACTGGTTGACCAGTGATCAGTGAAGCTGTGTCAACACAGAGACGAAAAATCAAAGCTACCAATAAAGCTAAATAAAAATGCAGCGGTCAACACATGATGGTGACTTTTGAACACATAAAATGGCATTCTTCTATGGTATGCAGTTAAAGACAAAAGGCCGAATCCTCCAGAACGGGAGTGTTGACGGCAAGACCCTTCACTCCACGCATGTACTCACATGAACCATAACTTTGCCATGGAATGTAAATCATGGTAATGAAATTTAGGGAAAATAGCTGCTCAATTGGTCGTCAACGTTGCAAGTGAGACACAAATTATCATTTGCCTGTATACTGACTATTCGAGTAGATATCAGTAGCTCCTCAAGGTATTTTCTACACATAACAATATTACATACTCAGCTTAAAACAATAAAAACAAAAACAATGGCTCTTCGGTCTCAGCGTGAAAGAACTAAGAACTATGGGAGGTCATACCGTAAAAAAAATCCCCAGATATTACATTGCGCCCCCCTCCCCTCCCTCGTCGGCCACTCCTATTCTAGGGATTCTTCCTCGTCTCCGTATTTATATTGTCTTGTTAAAAATTATATACTTGCCGATTGTGTCCGAATAAGACAGCAATCACGGTTTCACTAATTTGTACGGGAAATTAAAATTAAGATACCGGCTCGACTGGGCGGTAAGATAAGATTAGACTGATGGTACGTCTTCAGATGAAGTGGTACCGGCATTGTCCACGCCGTCACACAGAGGTCCATTCGCTGCCGAAGGTCAAATACAGATGCAAGACCGAATCATCTAGAAATGGGTTGGCCGACGGCAAGACTCACCTCTCACTCCTTTTATGCACTCGTACATACAACAAAATATAACCCTTCAGCGCTAGATGGTCCGGCCAGGGGCCCGCAACACGCACTTCGGGTGAGGAGTGAGCACAGAGATCAGTGTTAGCTCCAGGTCACGGCACTTTCACTGGTTAACCCCTGCTGCATCATAATTGCCGCGTAAATCCCGTTTATCAAAGAAACGCTAAAAACTGGAAAGCGCATCAGAGTCTCGACAGACTCATCCATTAACAATCATCCTCTACTCACGCTAATCCATGCACTCACTCACTCGATTTCCACACCGATATCCCTTCCTTAAAGATTGCTTCACACCATCTATCCACCAAAACTTGGTTTTCCTCTAGGCCTACACCTGCTCACCTCCACGTTTATCACCCTTCCCACCTAACTCCCATCTATCCTCCACGTTTATTTGGCCTACCTCAGAACACGTGAATCAACTCTGTCCTGCAACTTCCTTACCATCTTTGTTCTTATTTGAACGTTATGATTGATCCTATTGAACAGCGTCACCTCGGGGAATACTATTCGAACATTTGATCTTGAAATCTATCAACAATTTCTCCTCCGCTCTCACCCCCTACGACTCGGCCCCCTCTCATACAACACACTCCTTACTTCCCAATCCAATATACTACAGCTCATCACGCGCTTCCGTGGCCGCAACTTTTTCACCCAATCAATACTCGCGAATATTTAGCGAGAGTGATTCAGGTGTCGTAGAACTGGAAGGCAAAGGAGAAACGATTCCGCCTAAACCAATGACAAATGACAACAATTCCACCTTTTATCACAACTACACTAATTGTCAAATGAGAACACTACATGAAGGCAACTATTCCATTTTTAAGCCCAGTCAGACTGAATGGAGAGCAAGAATGATAATAACCCTAAATCAGCCAACGAATGTCGATTTCAGCTACACTATGCGGGTCGAAACGTAGCTGATCACTAATTCCAAATTTGATCTTCATGTATGCTAGACATACTATCGGCATGTTACGGAGAGCCATCCATAGAACACGTACGTATTTTATATTCAGCCAAACCAAGCCCAGCCAGTCGATCAAAAACTGGACCAAATCCACGAACTATTACAACGACTTGGCAGCCAGCACCTGGGACATCGGAACTAAATAGTGAAAGGCAAGATTCGATAAAAATTGATTAAATAAGAGTGATTTGGCTTCCTCCAGAGCAGGATCAGCGCTCTAGAAGGGAGGCAGAAGATCATTTACGTTTGAATCACGTAGCTCTTCCTTCAGATTGTATGAAATTTAGTTAGGTTTAGTGTATTTAAGAAATAACACGAGACAATTGTCTGACCAAGGCGCATACAAATCATAGCGACATCTGTTTAAGTAAGGCCGAACAAACTACTTCTGCTGTCGCTGATCCGGGGGCGCTCTATCATGGCCGTCAAACTATGTAAAAGAGTACATGTTTCAGCCAGAACGTGTAAAATAAGTGACTGCGTTCAGTATGGTAAACTACACACGCTTTAGCGTTTCAGAATTTGGCAGCAATTTTTTGTTAATTCTACTTTGAGTGTGTGATGTTTCAGATTAGGAATTAAATAATTTATTAAAAGTTCAGATAATTATCGACAATTTCTTGTCTCAAATAAATAGTAACAGAGCTGTGAATAAAATTCTCAGAAGTATGTTAACGAGTGATAGCTTATATGTACAGATACAGACATTAGGCCGCATCCCCCAGAAAGGGGGTTACCGGACGGCAAGGCGCACCTCACACCCTCATACGCTCACACTCACACAACTTAGCCCTTTTGTGCTAAAGGGTCCGGCCGGTAACCCCACAACATATACTCTGGGTCACGAGTGCAGTCCGAAGATCCGTTGTCAGCAGCAGGGCCCGACAGTTTTCACTGGTTTGCCTCCCCCACCCACGACCATCACGACAACGGGATGCCAAGGGCGGGAGAGCACATCAGAGCAGCGTCAAAATCAAATATTCACAACCATCCTCCACTCACACCTGTTCATTGCACGCTCTCTCACTACTTCCACATTCATGTCTCTCCTTCCTAACGCCTGCTTCACACCATCCATCCACCCAAACATCGGTCTACCTCTAGGCCTGCGACCACTTGCCTCCGCAATATGTATTTATTTATTTATTATTTGCTTTCATGTTCCACCGTCCGCAATATGTACTTCAAAATTAACAACGGAGACGCTTGCAGAGCGGACACTCGTCCCCTAGTGGATGCCAGCGTTCGTGTCGACGATATCTTGCGAAAGTGTGCAAATTGTTCATTCCTATGAGCACCAATCCGGCTACAGCTTGAAGGGCATTTCTTCACATATGACATTTTTCGCGTAACACCCAGTTAATTACAATGACTTCACTCAATCAACATTCTCATTTTAAAGAGTCATTCACTTCCCAATAATATGCTCGGTGCTAAATCTAGTGTCGAATACGCATTCACTTTTTCAGTAATGGGTAACTAGTACTTCGTCGATCAGCTCTCTGTCACTGCACTGGGCCTATGCTTTATCGACATCGCACTGCCTTCTGCTTGTAGGTCCTACCCTGCATGCGGCCGACGATTACTTAGCATACAAGGCGGCGTCTGCTCTGACGTGCCGCTTCCTGAAATAGTCCGGCGCGACCTCATAGAGCCACTCGGGCAGCACCCACGACACCGTGTGCATGTACGCCTTGCCCGAGTTGATGAGATGCGTATAGAGGAGATATGGCGAGCGGCTACTGAACAGCACGCTGGACGGGTGGATCTGGGCCTCGTCGTGGTTACACAGCGTCTGATACTTGCGGTCAGGCTGCAGCTCCGCTACTTGGGTGAACATGCCCGTCAGCAGGCACCTGGAGACACAGCAAAGAAATCAGCTATTAAACTGTTAGGACAACAAGATTTGATTTGATTTGAGCTTCATTTCTACGAGAGCCTCAACGTGAGTCATAATAGGCTCCCCCGTAGGGCTCGATGATCATTGATTCCAGTAGGCTCGCACGCCTAAGTGTGCAATGAAAAAACAAAACAACGCTCTTAACGTTAGAAAAAAGTGAAAGTTTTAGCAATGTCAGACGCACGCTGGTGCGCAAAAGAAAAAACGCTTTCTCAAAACGGACCTCCGCTTCCAATCCTTTAGAAGTTAAAGTGTGATATGTACGCACCCTAGTGCGTACAGGTATCATCGTCGAGATTAGTACAAGGTCAGTGGCTACACGGGCAAATTCAGCTGCGACAGCAAATTAACACAATTTTTACAGCAACGCGGTTTAGTTGCATAAATACAATTTATTTATTTAGGTAAGATAAAGACTCAGATGAAACGAAACGAATCCTCGCCTCCAACCCCTCAGAACCTCATGAGTTATATGTCAAAACGCCAGAGCGCACCGATAGCATCGTCGAAATTGGTACAAGGTTCACGACTACTCGGACAAAGTCAGCTCCGACAGCAACGCAACACAATATTTACAGCTACGCGGCCTATTAGATTGTTAGTACAACTTCTTCATTCAGGCAAGATAAAGACTCAGACAGAACGATTCCCCGCCTTCAACCACTCAGAACTCCATGAATAGCATGCACGCGCGACAGTGCGCACAGCCAGTATCGTCGAAATTGGTACAAGGTCTACGGCTTCACGGATTAGAGACTCCAACCGCAACGCGTCACAAGGTTTTATAGCTACGCAGTCCAGGTCAACCCCAGAAACTGCATATGGTCCGTGCACGCGCGAGCGAGCACAGACTGAAGAAAAAATACCCATTCACAAAATCACACATACGAACTCCCGCACAAATACTCCAGAGTTTTAATATTGTGGATCGTGAAAAAGGAAGTAAGAGCAGATTCGTCATGGGCAGAAAAACTGCTCAGATTATTGATTTTGCACTGAATGTTTAGAGGGATAGGGCGGGGGGCATTGGTCCTTTCGGTCGCAAAAGAGCCCGATGAATCCCGAAGGGTGACCCATATCCCCCGGGTCTTCCCGAGCTCCTCGAGTCCCCCGAGACCCCTCGCCTCAGCTCATCTCGGTTTGTCTCGAATCATTTCGGCCAGTTTCGGCTCGTCGCGACCAACTCGACTCGCCTCAACATGTTCCGACTGATCTCGTCGCACCTCGACCAGCCTCGACGCGACCCTCGCCCTCTGCGCCAGCAATCCGCGGACTGTAATGGTTAATTGTTCTACTCATGCATCTCACAAACATTTTTCTGTGAATGGGTTTTACAGCGCTGGGAGGG
>SDVV010035846.1:0-11013 GCA_016164225.1 Gammarus roeselii
GTATATATATATATTAGTGGTTCTAACCTCTTAGATACCAAACACATTTTTTCGTTTCTCCTTGCTTCTTTTTTTAGTTTTTCTGTTTTCACCTACAGGCGATTTTGCCCCTTTTTTAAAATAAAATCCCAACATACCAATTCCTTTTGGTTTCTCTATGAACTGATGATGGGTTGTCGCACCCGTAACGTCTGAAATTTTTTAATCCACTGTAGACATCCTTGTTTTAGTTATTTCCCACTGGAACTCGCTTGTTCCTGTGGGAAATCGCTTGTTCCTGTGCGAAATCGCTTGTTCCAGTGCGAAATCGCTTGTTCCAGTGCGAAATCGCTTGTTCCTGTGCGAAATCGCTTGTTCCTGTGCCGTATACTAACTGACAATTTTGTGTCTTTCTGTTTCAGACAACTTTGTGTCTTCTGTATCAGACAATTTTGTGTCTTTCTGTTCCAGACAATTTTGTGTCTTTCTGTTCCAGACAATTTTGTGTCATTATTTTCGTGTCAAGTGTTAACATTCACCGTGTTAAGTGCGCTAGTAAATAATACAATTGGTATTAAAACTAGTAAGCTAGGTGAGTTATAAACGCGCGCGCGAGCGTTTGAGTACGAAAATTCCCCCGGACGACGTTTGAGGATGCCTCTTACTCTGGCGGACTACTCGGTCTGCTCTGCCAGGATGGGATGAGCACGTACGTCTTCACGGACCTCGAGGAGCTGGACAAGGAGCGCCTCGTCTGCTGATGACAGGCTCGACCAGGACCTGGAGACCTCCAGGGCCTCCCACGTCTTCAACTTATCGATGACGAGTGGCGAGGTCCCCGAAGACTGGAGAGCTGCTAATGCCACGGCAATCTTCAAGAAAGGTGACAGACAATCGCCCAGCAGCTATCGACCGATCAGCTTGACGTCGATCGTGTGCAAAACCATCGAACGATTAATACGAAAACATTTCGGTGATCATCTCGAAGGCAACGGACTCATTCATGACACGCAACACGGCTTCCGCCGCAAGAGGAGTTGTCTGACGAATCTGCTGGACTTTTTCAATGAGGTGATCAACGTGTACGACCGCCGCAAGGCAGTGTATGTCTTCTACCTAGTCTTCCAAAAAGCCTTCGACAAGGTGCCACACAGGAGACTGTTACACAAAGTCTCTGAGCTAGGCATCGGCGGTAACGTACTTCGCTGTCAGCATCGGCCAGGCTCTGTCTGAGTAGGCCCCTGTTACCCCTAGGGTGCCCCAGGGCAGCGTCTTTGGTCCTATCATCTTCCTCATCTATGTAAACCACATGAGTGCGGGGCTTCTATCCAATGCATCGAAATTTGCCGACGACAAGAAACTTTGCCATGCAGCATGGAGAGAGAGAGACAGAGTTGAGATTCAACAAGATCTCGAAAAACTCATGCAATGGTCGGAAGCGTGGCAGTTGCCCTTCAATGTTACAAAATGTACAGTTATGCACATGGGGTGTCGCAATCCAACTTCAACCACATGATGGCAGGAAGCGATCTCGCAACTGTTGAACAGCGGAGAGACTTGGGTGTCTCCATCGCGAAAGATTTAAAATGCGACGCTCAGGTCGAAGAAAGTTACAAGATAGCTAATCGTAACCTTGGTTTCATCTCCCGTAAATTCCTCTGCAAAACGAAGGACATAGTACTGCCGTTGTACACGTCCCTCGTCCGTCCCCACTTCGTGCAGTCAGTCCAATTATGGTCTCCACACATGAGGGGGGCATTGCCAAACTGGAACGAATCCAGCATCGTGCTACTAAGCTCATCCTGCAGCTACGCCACCACAGCTACGAGGATAGGCTGAAAGAGCAACGAAGGCTGAGGGGGCAGCTCATTGAAACCTTCAAAACTTGAAGGGATTCAACAACGTGGGCCCTGTCGGCCTCTTCGACAGGGACTACAACATTCGTGCCCGAAACAACGGGGCGAAACTTATGGAAAAACGTTTCGCTATGACTATAGCCCAACACTTTTTTCCCGATCGCAATCTCACGGGCTTAGAACAACTTTCCGGCTGCGGTAGTTGGCTCCGAATCCGTGAATGCGTTCAAAAACGCGCTTGACGAGCACAGGGCTACTTGAATCGTTTAAAGTGAGAATGACACGACCTTCCCGGGAGCTGTCGAGATTGTAATTATTGGGATATAGGGAAGAAGCATGACACGGCTCTCTTCACAATTCAAGCTATTACTACTAATAAATTCATTATTAGTTTTTGTTAATATTATTAAATTGTTTATTTCCATCGTCAGGCAAAGAGTTTACAATTTTTGCAAGAGAATTAAATTCTTGAACGTAAGACATGAAACTTCATTATCAACTACGCTATTTGAATTAACGAAAATGAGAGTTCAATTTGAATTCGTCACAGCTCATCTCTAGGGGCCGCCGGTTCGGATTAAATGGAGCGAAATATTATTCACAATAGTATCATAAGTGCACATGCAGAAAATGTCTATTATGACAAAATGATCTCGACTACATAGCGTTGTGAAAACCAGTGACACGAGGGGTTGAAAGATAAGAAATACTTGGGTTGGATAACTAAATAAATACATGGGTGTGGAAAATAACAAATATAGGGGGTGGGAAATCACGCATGCATGAGAACATGGGGTTGGGATATCGAAAAATGCTAACATATTGTAATGAAAAGTCTACATTATTGTATGATGACAAAGATATGGATGGACGACATGAATTATACTTAAAATATGAATACAATTTAGGGTTAAGGAATCGAAAGCGTAGCAGTAGCAGTATGGGGCCTGATCCATACGGCAGTGGCGGTGTGGTGTTCAAAACAAAATGCTATAATTTATTCGCATTAGGTGTTAAATTTCTTTTTTTAATTATACAATTTGCATCAAATACATCTCATTGATTTGTAAACATAAGTATCGCATGAACAGTACTTATTGTTCGACCGGGATTGGAAGCACCATATTGTAGAGATGGGTCTAAGCCATTGTATGAATAATGAAGGGGTGAATAGGCGACATAAGTTATACAAAAAAAGTTGTACATAAGATACATACCAAGCAACTGAATGTACGATATACACTCTTCATGACCGCTAGGAAATTATTAAATGATTGACAATCAGAATAATTCAGTAACAATAATAGCATTGTCGCTGGTAGCAGTAGTTGTTAATTATTACTCATAATTTTATTATCTGTAACAATGTAATGATTGCTATTGCTGGCCAACTCAAGCTATTAAAGAGAAACTCCACATCGGAACGGAACGCTTGCTTCCGTCAACATTGCATGTACAGGCAGACCGATAATACTGCATTGCAAGAACAGACAGACTGATAATATCTCGGTAATAATCATTCTTACAGAAATTCACCGGGTGAGAGGTGTTACGGCGACTCTCATCCACCCCTAGACCCACGTTAGGGACACCGGTACTAGGGTGTGAGCCCGTAACGGTACTCGCAATCACCCATCATGCTTGCCTGAAGGCCATCTGCTGTCCCCAAAGTGTGACAAGCAGATGAGGGACTATGGTATCTTAAGAATCGACACCACCTCAAAGGAGAGCTTGCTCAACTCGATGCGGCGGTGAAGACTTGAAGGGATGCCATCTGTTTTTTGCTCTCTATATTTTTTTATGTGGTACGGTGACAGCATTCACTAACACACCCTTTGATATACAATAATCGAACCCGCAATAAGAGGAGAGCTCCTGTTCAACTCTGTGATACGGCCTAGATTCGACGGGTGTCCTCCATTCTTTAAGGCAGACTGTGAGTATCTTTCTATTGAAGGATCCTACGGAGGAATCTTGTCGACACGATGGCTTTTTCTTTTTTACTTTTCTACCCTCAATGTGGGAGAAGAAAGAAAGAGAAAAATGGGGAGAGATAGACAACAATGGCGAACTAGTGTTGGTGAAGTCTGCCGGCGACTCACCCCCACACCCCATGATATGAGAAAATCGAACCCGCACCAGGAGGAGAGCTTAGCTCAACTCTACGGTACGACGTAGATACGACAGATATCATCCGTTGTTGAGGCAATGTGCATTTTTCTATAGAGAGACCTTGTCGGCACGATGGTATTTTTATTTTTAATTTTCTACCCTCCCTGCGGGAGATAAAAGAGAGTAGAAAAATGGGGAAAGATAGATAACAATTACAAACCATGCAGGGGAAGTCTGCCGGCGACTCAGCGGCACTTGTCGAGAAACCGCAACGGCAGCTCATCCCCACACTGCATGATATGCGAAAATCAAACCGCACCAGGAGGAGAGCGTTGCTCAACTCAACGGTACAATGTAGATTCGACGAACTAGTGCGGGTGAAGCCTTGCCGGCAATTCAGAGGCGCCTGCCGAGGAACCGCAACGGCGGCTCACCCCCACTCCTCATGATACATGAAATTCGAGCCTGCACCAAGAGGAGAGCTTTTGCTGAACTCTACGGTGCGGCGTAGATTCGACCATATCATCCATTGTTAGGACAGTGAGTCTCTTCCTATTGAAGGACCCTGTCGATACGATGGTACTCTCTCCTCTCTTCTCTTCTTCACTCCGTATCAGAAGCGAAAAAGAAAAAAAAGAAAGGCGACAAATAGTAAGCAATACTAGACAACACATAACACCAGCGCCAATTACTCAGTGAAACAGTTCCTTGGAGACGCTCCTCTGGCATCTCACATTGAAATATTTTGGTGATGCACCTCTGACAACTCACTTGAAATATCTAGGAGAGGCCGCTCTGGCATTTCATCTTGAAATATTTTTGAGATGCCTCTCTGGCATCTCACTTTGAAATATCTAGGAGATGCCCCTCTTGCATTTCACCTTAAAATATCTCGGAGATGATCCTCAGGCATCTCACAGTTAAATCTATACCCTATACAATGTGGATGACTAACCGTCTTCTTTTCTCTCCTATAGCACAGATTCAAGCGAGACGTAGTGCAGCAGGGAGCAGAGAGACATAACTAACTACTAGCCTCTTTCCCACAGAGCTAATAGTCAGGAGATGCCCCTCTGGCATCACACCTTGAAATATCTTGGAGATGCCCCTCTGGCACCTCACTTTGAAATATCTTGGAGATGCTCCTCTGGCACCTCACCTTAAAATATCTTGAAGATGCCCCTCCTTCACCTCACCTTGAAATCTATTCCTTGTACAATATGGATGACTTACCGTCTTCTCTCCTGTAGCACAGATTCGGGCGAGACTCAGTGCAGCAGGGAGCAGAGGGACATAACTGTTAACCTCTTTTCACAGATGAAATATTCTGGAAAGGCCCCTCTGGCATCCCACCTTGAAATATCTTTGATATGCCCTCCTGGCATCTCCCATTGAAGTATCTTCGAGATGCCCCTCAGGCATCTTACCTTGAAATATCTTGCAGATGCCCCTCTGGCATCTCATTTTGAAATATTTCTGAGATGCCCCTCCGGCACCCACTTTGGAACTTATTCCCTTGTACAATGCGGATAACTAACCTTCTACCTAACCGATTACTAACCGACAATAGATTCGGGTGGGACCTGGTGCGACAGAGCAACGTAAAAATACTAACCTCCTTCCAACAGATGCCCGACAAAATGTCAAAATTTAAATATCGATTTTTGCTCTTTTTCGGATTAAATTCCATGCTAGATCCTTGTCAAAATTAAAAACCATTTGTTCTTCTCTTGTCTATTGTCGAAATTCAGAATGTAAACACTGATTTCTTGCCTTTTTTTACTAATTTCTGCGATAACTATTCGTCAAATTTAAAAATATATGTCTTTGACTAAACTCAGGAGCTGCCACGGGCTGTTTATTTTTAGGAGATGTCCATCTTACATCTCACATGAAATTTGAAATGCTCTTGTAGGACCAACCACCGGCGTTCAAAGACTTCCTCTATCGAACACTATGGAGAACCACTCGCAGGAAACTGGTCGTGGAGCTCTTCTATCTTTGCACTTATCAAAATTTCTCGACTTTTTTGAAAATTCCGACCTAGACTCTAGATCAGTCAAGGGCAGGTCAATTCTTAGGAGAGGTCACTCCGACTTCTTACATTGAAGTGTGACAGCCTTCAAGGAACCACTTGCGTACAGAAGACTTTAATCTTCTGAGCACATGGGGGAAGACCACCACCCGGGCAGCTGGATGTGGTGCTCCTTCCAAACGTGCACATACTTGTCAAAATTTAAATACCCATATGCTCTTTGAAATTGACTAAATACCTAGTTGGATTCCGCCTGACCCAACCTCTGGGGCAAGCCGACAGGTGTGCACTCGAGGAAAAGTATGAGTCCGCTGAGCGTATGGGCGTGTCCGACTCTGCTCGGTCGTCTGAGATGCGATTGACTGAAACCTAAATACTTCACTTCCCATCTTGTTCTCCCCGTTCCTGAATTGTCCTTCTGACTCTTGACTTCTTCTTCTCCGGGCTGAAATGCCCCTGGTAAAAGTGGGGTGGTGGTAGTAGGTAGTGGTGACAGTAGTGGTGGTCCTTCTCCTTTCTGTCTTCACAACCTTCCTTTTTCTGTATGTGTGCGTGAATTTCTGAAGCCTCGTTGATCATCTCCCACTCTTCTTTCAATTTTTTCATAGGAAAAACTCGACATGAGCACTCGTGCTCGTTCCTTAATCTAATCTAATATAACTCTTCCAGCGACCGCCCCTTGATTGCTCACTGTGGGGCCACTAACGGTTCAAGTGATCTCTTCTTGATCTACTGATTCAAACTTCTGTTCGGCGGAAAAAATAACGGAAACAGTGAATCAACCACGATTTCATTTTTAGTCCATAACAATGAAGAGACTGAATTGATACGCGGTGAACTGATGTCCATAACAATGAACACTCAACCCCCTCGATGAGAGAATGATGTCCTGCTCAGTACTGCGTCTCTTTATGTTTTAAATAGAATTGCGACGTCGTTCCCAGCAGCTATTTCAAAACGAACGTTGTCATGGATATGACATTCTCCCCGCAGAGTCTTCAACGGATAATTTGAAACATATTTGCACATCTAATAAAATCAATCTTACATACTTAGATTCTTTTACGTATGAAGCAGCTAAACTTTGATTTTGATGTCTGTCACACTTTAAGTGGGCCCGTTTGTCCTTTCATAGGGTTTCTTCACCTATTAAATCCATCACATATTTTATAATACCTAATTTCTCGAGTATTTTATGTTATTTCTTTTGTTTAACTGCAGGAAAATTTGATGTCCTTGGCTTCGCTGGAACGTAAGTCTAAGCATTTTTGTGACGGAGTAGCAATGAAAAAATACCATTAGATGAGATGCTGTATTTCTGACTTGCCAAATAATTGTATTTTTTCATTACGTTATTTCCATATATCAATGTATACCACTTTGAATTTTCCTAGCGGTGTCTGTGATTATAGAATACTCGACTCGTCTCATTATCATAAACCACCTACACACTCAATAGATAATTTTATCTGAATATTTTTCATCTAATGCTGAATTTCTGCTTTGTCTTCCAGTTCCAAACTTCTCGTTCTCTTCGTCTTCGCACTCATCCTTCCCACCCAGTCTTTAGCCACCTCTTCCCAGTACTCCCCCTCTTCTTCCCAACACTCCCCCTCTCCTCCTCAGCACTCACTATCCCCTCTCTAGCATTCATTCTCTTATTTCAGCACTCATCCCCTTTTCCCAGTACTCACCCTTTTTTTCCTTGTACTTACTTTCCCCAGCACCAACCCTCATTTACCAGCACTCCCTCTCTGTCCCTAGCACTCACTCTGCTCTAATGGAAATAATCCTCCTCTTCCCAGCACTCGCTTTCCCATCACTAGCACTACCTCTCCATTCCCCTGTACTCGCCCTCTTCACCCCAGTACCCATGCTCTTCTCCACTAAACTCACCGTCTTCTATGTTGGACTCAGCTTCATCTGCTTAGAATTCACAGTCCCCTCCCTTGCACTCCCCCTCCTCTCTCCAGCACTACCTCTTTTCTTCCCTGCACTACCGACTACCACCCCTGCACGCACCTCTCTCTGCACACCACTCATCCACCTCTCCTTGCTCTACTCCTCCTCTCCAGATCTCTCACCCTCCTCTCCCCAACAATCACTATCCTCTGTCCAGCACTCACTCTCCTCTCCGTATCACCGCTTCCCTCTGCTGCCATTCACCCTCCGCTTCAAATGACATCTAATAAAGTGCAACTCTTCGACATGAAGTTGCGCAATCAGTGTTTGACCCACGGGAAATTCATCCTGCATGTTTGCAGAACAAATGCCGGCGGCGGGACAGTGTCTCGACTGGGGGGAGGGGTCCCTTGGGGGACGGAACCTTAGTTAAAGGGCGCGGAGACTTTTGGAAAGGGAAGATTAGCGTCGAGGACTCGTTTGGTTGTTGCACGTTTGGTTTTTGTTTTCTTCGTATTATTTTGTACGCTTTATTTTGCAGCTGTTGATGATCCCAGATGCATTTAAAGTGCTTATTGTGGATACATTACGATACCATTTACGAAACCAGAATTTATTTGGACAGATGTATATTGGCAGGTTCGTGTTTTTTAAATTGTTCAATAGCAGTCGTCATGGCTAGTTCAGGATAGACGGGTTAAGCTGAGTGGACGAGTTGACTTGCACGCAATAAACAGACTCTGATTTAATTCATGCATCGCCTCAAATTTGTTTGATTAAAACTGACTCAATTATGAACAACACGACGAAGCTTGGTGAGTACCAATATAGTTGAACATTTTTTTACCTCTAATCGGCAGTACATGAACGTTGGGTTGAATGTGAGAACCTAATTAAGAACAAGGATGATTTTTACCATCCAACTAAATGATTGCCCAATCTCGAGGACCCCAGGAATTAGATCCAATTTTGAATCCCTTTGACATCCTACGTAGACAATCAAATAAATACTCAGGTTATCATTTAAATCGCCAATTCCTGTTTCTCAATTAAACCTGCCATCTTTCAATATTCTCTTTTCCGTATTTAGATCTTAGATCCTAATATCAAAGAGCGTTGCTTTGACAAAGAATTAATTTTCTAATTTTCTTGGGGAGAAAGAATTTAGGTTGAAGAGGGCTCAGCTCACTAGGAAGGTGAGGTGTCTGTTTTATAAGGTGATGGCAGTGTGGTGTCTGCTTCATACAGTGTGGGCGGTGAGGTGTCTGTTCCATAAGGTGATGGCAGTGTGGTGTCTGCTTCATACAGTGTGGGCGGTGAGGTGTCTGTTTTATAAGGTGATGGCAGTGTGGTGTCTGCTTCATACAGTGTGGGCGGTGAGGTGTCTGTTTTATAAGGTGATGGCAGTGTGGTGTCTGCTTCATACAGTGTGGGCGGTGTCTTGTCTGTCCCATGCGGTGGTGGCAGTGTCGTGTCTGCTCCATACAGTGTTGGCGGTGTGGTGTCTGTTCCATACGAGGGTGGCACTGTGGTGTCTGCTCCATACGGTGTGGGCGGTGTCTTGTCTGCTCCATATAGTGGTGGCAGTGTGGTGTCTGTTCCATACGGGGGTGGCGCTGTGGTGTCTGCTCCATACGGTGTGGGCGGTGAGGTGTCTGTTCCATAAGGTGATGGCAGTGTGGTGTCTGCTCCATACAGTGTGAGCGGTGTCTTGTCTGTCCCATGCGGTGGTGGCGGTGTCGTGTCTGCTCCATAAAGTGATGGCGGTGTGGTGTCTCTTCCATACGGGGTGGCACTGTGGTATCTGCTTCATACGGTGTGGGCGGTGTCTTCTCTGCTCCATATAGTGGTGGCAGTGTGGTGTCTGCTCCATAGTTAGTGGCAGTGCGGTGTTGTTTTATACGGTGGTGACGGTGGTGCCTGCTCCATACAGTGGTTAAAAGGGTTTAATAGTGTGACAACAGCAGGACTTTTGGCCCTAACTAGGTTTCCTTTCAATAGTAGAGAAATTAGTTCTGAAGTAGAGCGTCAAACAGAGCATCATGTATCTATTTAGTATTTGTAATAAGGATCACGAGAGGAAAAAAGGTTATGGTAGGAGAAAGCCACCAACCCACGATGTTGATTTGAGATTGTATCATTTTCATTCCTGTTTAATCGATGTCATTGCTGAACGTCGTTTTGCAACAAGTAAGTACCAATTCCGGGCACTATTTTGACCGTACTGTTGTCATTGGCGGACACTATTTTTAACACTAACGCTGCGCGCTGCTTCTGAACAATTCTGAGCCCGGATGCCAATTAGCGGAGTTTCTGATAGCAATCATCGACCAGTGACATGGATTTGTTTATTGTTTTATTGTTTACAGCTTCATTTGGAAGTTTGTTCTATTCTTCGACAGCTCGGTACGTGAGGAAGTTACGCGTTAAGACGAGTACCAATTGCTAGCCAACAATTTTGAAACCATTATTCTTGATAACTCCGTTCGTATCTAGAGTGAAAAGGCTAGCACGGTCGACGTTATCTTATAACCTCATGATTTTCCATAATTCGATCATGTCACCTCCGGCTCGATGCTTCTCCAGCGAATGAAGGTTGAGTTCGAAAAGTCTGTCCTCTTACGATTTATTCCGTAGCGAAGGGATTGGGTTAGTAGCTCTACTACGTTGAACCATATCTAACTAAATAACATCTTTTCTAACAGATTGCGACCAAAATTGGTCCGAATACTCGAAATACGGTCCAACAAAAGCATTGCACAATATCAATTCATCATCCCGCTCTGATATCCTGGTGGTTGAGAACATCCAGTCTCTGATACCCTTGTGGTTAGGAATATTCAAACTTTGATATCCTGGTGGTTGGGAATATGCGGACTCTGATATCCTAGAGGTTGGGAATATGCAGACTCTGATATCCTAGTGGTTGGGAATATGCAGACTCTGATATCCTAGTGGTTGGGAATATGCAGACTCTGATATCCTGGTGGTTGAGAATATCCGAACTCTGATATCCTAGAGGTTGGGAATATGCGGACTCTGATATCCTAGAGGTTGGGAATATCCAGATTCTGATATCCTGGTGGTTGGGAATATGCAGACTCTGATATCCTAGAGGTTGAGAATATG
>SDVV010035847.1:0-11012 GCA_016164225.1 Gammarus roeselii
CTGTCCGTCTGTCCGTCTGTCCGTCTGTCCGTCTGTCCGTCTGTCCGTCTGTCCGTCTGTCCGTCTGTCCGTCTGTCCGTCTGTCCGTCTGTCCGTCTGTCCGTCTGTCCGTCCGTCTGTCCGTCCGTCTGTTCGTCAGACTCTGCAGTAATGGGATAGACGAAACTTCGAAGGGCAGAGTCAGGATTGGAGAAGAAGTCACGGTCCGCTGTATTATTCATTGGACCACAAAACAAAGCAATAGGACATGGCAAATTGAAGTCGTAGTAAGAATACAGCCAAATAATAAGAACGAGTTCCTGACAAGTTCAATGGGATAATTATTAAGCTGATGAAGGAAGATAGGCCTTATTTCACTGCACTTATGAAAAACAAGTTCCTCAGCTGGAAACGGGAGGCAAGGATGGTTTTGACCTATTAAACAATTTTGCAGTTTTAGCCTCAACTATGACACGGGAACCTGTCCTAGTTGAGCTGTTACCTTGTTATGTTATGGTGGAGGGCAAGCTCAACAATGATATGAAAAATATGAAGCAATAGCTTTTTGCGTCACAGAGATGTATTTGTTCTTGCAGTAATAGATTGTTCTATAGTTGTTACAGTAGAACACCGATTCACAACTCATTAAATTAGTTGACTACCTTTGCCTCTCCATCTCAAGTTCACTATACCGATGTCAGTTGGTTCCCAGCCGCTGATATTCTGTTTCCAAAGAAGAGCATATTACCCCTTTATTAGGGGAGGAAATTATATCCGAACTGTCGAGCATGCACTTTGACTCCTGCATTATGAGAATTGATTACGAAATGAAAAATCATCTTGATTATACCTAATTCGTTTAGTAATCAAAAGCAGTTGCATCTACCTGAAAATATCGGCTTGAGATGTACTCAATAACCATGTATATTCAATACGCACGGACTATATTACTGAGTTTGCCACGCAATGTGAACCTGTTTACAGTACCATAGTAGGTACCCTAAATGCCGCTCTTCCACGTGTATGATTCCTGCACAATATGAACCTGTTTACAATATTATAGAAGGCACCCAACATGTCGCTCTTCTACGTGTCTGATGCCTGAGCAAGATGAGCCTATACACAGTAAGGCATCATTGGATTATCCAACTGTCTGTTTGCCTCGACCGGCAGGACCCTGTCTGCAGAGACAGATTAGCTTCTGTCGGTCACAGCAAACAAGGAGTTCAGGTTATCCACTGAAACGTTATTAATCTACTCTGGAATAAGCGCTGTCAGGGTTGGAGATCGTTTTGGTCACGATGACTCACTTTCGTGAATCGAACGTGTCGTACTGACTTACTGCAGTGTGGATATTCATTAGTATTGAATAAGAGTATATCTGAAAACTACAAAAAAATACATAAATCGATATGGCATACTTCAATATGGCGTTTCGACTCTCATTCAAACAATTGTGCTGTTTTGACCCACAAAGTGCGTCAGGTTAGCGCACTTCTTGTGTGCCGCCCATATTGATGATATTATATTACATGTGATGTCAACCTATCCATCTAGCGGTTTTTGGCTCTCCTTAGAAGAGACGTGAGACAATTTTAAAGGTATTATTAACATAATCAGAAATTAAACCTAACTTTTGAAGTTTGAAATATTCTGACTTAGTTTGGATAGATTTAAACAATCCAGAATTAGCCACGGCCTATGAATTCTTTTGGTAGATAAGATACTTAGTTTTCAGCGGGAAAGATGCACACTGCAAGTAATTTAATCTAGCAATGAACTGTGCTGTTTTCAAATTTACATCAGCTACATCTGATGAATCCCAGCACTCGTTAGAAATTTTATACAAGAACAAATTCATATTTATATCAGAATGATCTCGGAAAGAAATTTTATTTTTAGGAGGCTGAGCAGTGGCAACCTGAACATGCATGGTGAAAGGTCGGACAATGGTCAGTAAAGTCTACGATCAAAATGCACTAATATATTTACTGAGGCAATTAGTCCAAATATGGTCCAATACTGAGGGTAAAGGCCCGTCTGCTGAAGACGGGCATGTAGTGAGTTAACAAACCTATCGACTGCAAGTGAATTTTGATCAATTAGATTTATGTTTAATTTTCCACTTAGAAATATCCCACAATTGGCAATGTAATCATAATTTAGCAATTACTCCAACACAGCCAAAAAGTTATCAAAAGAGTCAGAATGAGGTCGATAAACACCGAATACATACACAATTTCCTTACAAAGTTTTACTCCTCCTACCAAGGTCTCAATTGAACAGTCCCATCTTGATAAACAGTCTACTACCTCAACATCCAGATCGTTACCAGAGAATACAGACACACCTCCGCCTCTACCCTGCTCTCTCACAGTATGGTATGACCTGTAGCTCTCTATAACATGGTTAGGAGCATCAGGGTTAGGAGTCCGTACCCACACAAACACCTTGTCGTCACTCGAGTAACGAGGGAGAGGAGCATCAGGGTTAGGAGGCCGTACCCACACAAACACCTTGCCGTCACTCGAGTTACGAGGGAGAGGAGCATCAGGGTTAGGAAGCCGCACCCCCACAAACACCCTGCCGTCACTCGAGTTACGAGGGAGAGGAGCATCAGAGTTAAGAGGCCGTACCCACACAAACACCTTGCCGTCACTCGAGTTACGAGGGAGAGGAGCATCAGAGTTAGGAGGCCGTACCCACACAAACACCTTGCCGTCACTCGAGTTACGAGTGACGGCAAGGTGTTTGTGTGGTAAAGCTTCGCTTTACGCAGTCCATACACATTGGTGCTCCTCACAGGGGTAAGGCTCTCATTAATGAAAAGGTTGGAGGGTTTAAATTATCGGCATGCACTCGTGATGTCACTCTTCACTTCCCTGCTGCAAAGCTTAACAATTATTTTACGACGATCAGGTCCTTGTTTAACCGATCTCTTACCAACACGATGAGGTACGGACAGAATATTACTTTGGAAGTTTAGCTTCAGTTTTTCCTTCACGAGGTCACAAACTATCTGTCCGCTATTCTCGCCCTCACTGACAGCAGGCACGTCGTCACCGGAGAACAGCAAAGTATCACGACGTTAGTAAGCGTCGGCATCATCGATGCGTTCAAAAAGCTTGGCCACTACGCCCTTCAAATCAGAAACCTCCCCTTCCAATTTGGCAATTTTCTCGTCTCCTCTTCCACTTGCTTCGTCAGTCGCGCCAGCTCCTCCTGTAATGTATCCATTTTCCGTGAGCTAATGGACACAATGAGCCTGCCGTCTTCAGAGAGTTAACCAAAATCATCCTCCTCATCCACCTCCTCAAAAATCGGGATCTTCTTAGGAGCCTTCTTGGCAGGCATTGCAGGGATATATAAAACAAGAATGCAAGGTCCAAAGTTCAGTAAGTTACTCCCCTTCTTCAGTCTTGGGCGGAGTTCTCCAGCACAACAGACAATTATTAGTACGGCACATATGTGCAGATGTAAACAATGGCTGGATGACTGTTTGGTCCGATGATCGCTAGAAAGTGGCTTTCCTTCTCAGAGATTAAGGACAATAGTGGATAATAAGCATGGCTACAAAGATAAATATTAATTAGGCATCTGTGAGACACATCAACAGATAGCAGGAGAGATAATTGGCCAGGAATTCCTTCATATGTTGCGATGTAAAAGCTTTTCTGTCAGGAGCGGAGTAACCGTGTCCGCTCCGTTGCCATTCCTTGGCTGTACGCCCGGAGATCTTGACCGGCAAATACCGGTTAGCGATGTGTCTCCTCTTTCAAATATGAATGCTCCCCATTTTTTTTATAAATTATGTGATTTACGATGAATGTCTAATACCGTCCGCACACGATGTTCGAAGTCCCGAAAGGCATACGACTTTTGAACGATGAGTCACGCCTCCTCGGGATTCCAGCCAATGAACACGTGTTCGTTCATTGGCTAAAATCCCGAGGAGGCGTGACACATCGTTCATAAGTCGTAAGGTTTTTGGGACTTTAAACATCGTGTGCGGACGGTATTAGTGTTATTGGTGGGATTGGGGATACGCAGTGTGATATAAATTCGATACCGGTGAAAATATTGAAGCTGGCGAAGCATCATCTAGCATATCATATTGTGCACCTATTGAATTGTTTGTTCGAAAGTGGAATATTTCCGGAATGCCTTAAATGGGCTAATGTAACTCCTGTATTTAAGGCTGGTGGTAAGACCAATGTAACGAGCTACCAACCTATTTCTGTTCTCTCATTATTCTCTCGAATATTTGAGCGATGTATGGCCAATAGAAAATCTTCTTTCATTACAAAGTATCTAACAATTACGTCTAGACAGTTTGGATTTCAACGCGGTAAATCCACCCTTCATGCTCTGATTTAATTCTCGGAATATATCTATGATTCTCTCAATAGCAATGAACATGCTCTCGGCATTTTTGTAGACCTAAAAAAGGCATTTGACAAAGTTAATCATAACATACTACTTTTAAAATTGCAACATTATGGATTTCGGGCTGTGTCACACAGTTGGTTTACGAGTTACCTTCATAATAGGAGGCTGTGTGTAGAAATACAAAAATCAAGATCCTCCTGCGTATCTTCTAACGTTGGGGTTCCACAAGGCTCTGTTCTGGGTCCACTTCTCTTTTAGCTGTACATTAATGACTTACCTAATATTTTCAAAGTATTGTCAACTATATTGTTTGCTGATTATACATCTTTGTCCTTAACTAATAAAAGGAACGATCATTTGATCACGATTGCCACTTTGGAGCTTGTTAATATTAGGAATTGAAGGGTCACTGATAGGCGCTCCCTTAATGTCGAAAAAACTTCTGCTGTGTTCTTTACAAACCGATTAAATGATCTTGAACACGCATCCAAAGTTCAATTTGATGACACGATCATAATTTTTTTGTGAAAATTTGGAGTTTTTGGGTGTAACTATAGATCACAGAATGTCTTTTGGTGTACATGAGAAAAATATTTGTGCAAAACTATCATGAAGTGTTGGTATATTTTATAAGCTCAAAGAATGTGTTCCGGAACATGTACTAGTTAAACTGTAATATAATTTTTTACATCCATATTTAATTTATTGTAATGCAATATGGGGCGCAGCTTCTAATATTCATATTAACTTATTACCGCCTCTTAAAAAAAAGTCATCAGATTAATTACTGGTCAGAGTTATCTCGCACATACGGCTCCCTTATTTCACAGAGCCAATATCTTGAAGGTGTCAGATGTACACCTATATCTCTTAGCAATAGAAGCCTATAAACAAAATAATTGTTCAAATTTAAATAACGTGCAGCATACGTATGGCGCCAGAAATCGCAATAACCCTCTACCTAGCTTTCAGAGATTGACGACTACACAGCGATCCTTGTAATTTTCAGTGCCTAGTGTTTGGAACAGTCTGCCGTTGGATATAAAGCAGAGTCCCACATTGTGTATGTTTAAGTCTAGATATAAAAAGTTTTTCATAGATAAATAGCCAGATAGTTAACTGTTTATATCTTCATCCAACTTCGATGTATTTTAAGGGCTTAATTGTGTATCCCTAATACAATTCAATGGGTCCTTCTGTTGCTAGTAATTCTACTTGATACTCTATGTAACTTGTACGTGTTTGGTTTGGTTTTAGGATGTTAGTTTTGTGAGTCTGGGTATATGCGTTAGTTTGAATGGGATGTTTGATTGCCAGAAAAGCATCATCTGATGCCTATATATTTACTTGTAGGATGGTTATGAATTATGTAAGCATTCTTCAATAAATGATTTTGATTGGATTTTGAACTTAAGAAGCTTCAGAGGTGTCTCCAGAAGTGTCTTTCGAAGAGACTTTGGAGGAGGTTATATAAGAGACATCATAAGAGACTTTGAAGGAGATTTTAGTTCAGAGGAGACACTAGAAGATACTTTGGAGGAAACTTTGGAGGAGACATAAGAAGAGCCTTTAAAATAAATTGATTTTGAGGAGATTTTTGGAGACTTAACTGAAGACATTGAGGAGACTTTCGAAGAGACTTTGGAGGAGACATTAGAGAAAATTTCAGAAGAGACTTTGGAGAGACTTCAGATGAGACTTTGTAGCTGACGTTAGAGGAGACTTTGAATGAGACTTTAGAGGAGACTTTGGAGAGATTTTATATGAGACTTTGGAGGAAATTTTGGAGTACACTTATGGAGAGACTTTGGTGACGACTTCAGTGGAGAAGTTGGGGGTGTCTTTAGAGGAGACTTTGGAGAAGAATTTAGAGGAGACTTTGGGGAAGATTTTAGAAGAGACTTATAAGAGACATTTTTATAGGAGTCTTTAGATGAGACGTTAGAGGAGATTTTGGAGGTGGCTTGGGAAGAGACTATTGAGAACACATTGGTAAAGGCTTTTGAGGAAACTTTGGAGCAGACTCTTCAGGAGACTTTGGAGGGGACTTTCTTGGAGACTTTGCAGGAAGCTTCAGAGGGATCGTTGCTATTCGAGGCGTGAACAGCGGCCCTCCGAACCGAAAATATTGACTGATGATTATACTGCTATTAGAGCAGCCCCTAGAGACGAAGTCGGAGTCTGGCACCCACGGAAATTCTACCCGAGCGTCTAATAATGTACGTCATTTCTTCCGGCGTCGTCCAGGGGCGATAAGCGCCGACGTCATCAGTTTTAGGCCGGCATCGCAGGCGACGATTTGCCGGACGAATGGCTAATAAAAGCGGGATAATAAACACTAGGTCCCGGCGGGTGGGAGGAGAAGGGGACTGAGAGATCTTGGTGAGACTGCGAAGCAGGGTCCGGAGGCAAGTCGAGGAGGAAGCTGGAGGGAACAAATAGAAAGGAAGGTGGGGATGGAAGAGGGTTCTGGATGAGGAATGAAGGTTTCTTATGTCCATCCAACTAGCATGAGGTGAACTATCAAACATTTACTAGAATGAAACGAGAGAATTGATGCCAGGCCACATACAGGATAGCATTGAAAGTTTTACCTTTCATAAAATACAATGTTTCAGCCACAGTCTCAAAGACACCCTCTGCACTGTTTATGAGTACTTATTCGCTGTAGGAAAACACTTGTACGAACAATGGAGATTCTACCTCCTTGTTTTTTTACTACCATTTAACCGATAGAATTGCATCATTTAACCGGCTATCAGAAAACACTTCGGTTCACAAAAGCAAAGGGATACTGTAGAAGTATTCAAGATTCTCATAGTATTCAGTGTGGTCTGCTAAATTATTTGATACTCTTCTAGCTTAACATATATTCCACTTTATTATGAGTATTATTCGTGCGACTTTCAGGTATTTTTCACCTAGTGTTGACGATATTATCAGGGTAAAATCTCCATCGATAAACACCTCTATGGGAGCATGTGGATCAGTGACTCATACATGACAATTTCAGTCCATCAATAATAAATCACTGAGACGTGGTATAGATACATAGTTGTGTGTGTTATGTAAAAAGAAGAGCGGAGACAAATTGAAGGACTCCTCGGTTCAAATATTTTTCAACCTAACCTCATCCAACAAAATGTTGATTCGAGTTCATAAAGAAGAAGAGGCAAAAAATAATCGTTTCACAAAAAATTGAAAAAAATATGTGTTGAATCCGTTCATAGGAACTGTTTTAGTCCTCTGACAACTTAACCTAATGAAGTCCTCTGACAACTGACACAATCTTCTGACAACTTACCCTATTGTAGTCCTCTGACAACTGACACAATCTTCTGACAACTTACCCTATTGTAGTCCTCCGACAACTGACACAATCCTCTGAAAACTTACCCTATTGTGGTCCTCTGACAACTGACATAATCTTCTGACAACTTAACCTAATGTAGTCCTCTGACAACTGACACAATCTTCTGACAACTTACCCTATTGCAGTCCTCTGACAACTGACATAATCCTCTGACAACTTACCCTATTGTGGTCCTCTGACAACTGACATAATCCTCTGACAACTTACCTTATTGTAGTCCTCTGACAACTGACACAATCCTCCAACGACATACCCTATCGTAGTTCTCTGACAGCTGACAATAACAATATCAATAACGATAACAACAGCAATAACAACTTACTCCTTGAGGTTACGACGCAGTTGTATTGATTTCCCATTCTAAATCTGGCCATTTAACTTAAGCCATCACACCTGCCCGCTGTTGAGGGTCTCATCGTCATTTGACGCCCGCACTGCCAAGTGTTGCCGGATGATAAAAGTTGGGATAGCACGAAAAAAAAATTCTTGCACTAGACTCTAATAAATTTGATGCTATGATAATTAATAACGCTGATTTTTCGGTAGTTTTATGAAACTAGAATGGAATGATGTCAGTAACTCGATTCCAATCAGGAATGAAGTCTTGTGTCCTCTGGGTTTACAGAAAAACAAAGCGACTAGCTTAAAATACGTGTTATTATATTCTGAAAGAATGCTATTTACTCGACTTGCAACATTACAGCAAATAACGCTTATTAAAGAGAGTTCATTCTGTGGAGTGTGTTGAGTGCCTCACGTGCTTAACACTAGGACGAATCTTTTTTTATTTCTACTCGTTGAAGTAGCATTACTTAAAACATCATTATATAATAAAGATAAGCTGTCGATCAACAATAATTTTGTGAGTGACCTGGACGAGCAGTTATGCAGTGAGGTTCGTTAATTTGTGAGTGACATATAAAGCTCGTCTACTACATCGCTGAAATAAATTGATACTGGTAAAACAACCTCCTGCATGGACTATCCTAGCGCGTTGTATCATTATAATGACGTCCTTCTGATCTGAAAACATCATTTTGAACAAATCTTTATTACATCATCCCGACCCTTTTTTCCTTCTTCTCTCCTCTCCAAGCCTGTCAAGCCAGCAACTCACCCCTCTTTTCTACCTCCTCTCCAAGCTTGTCAAGCCAGCAGCTCACTCCTCCTTCCTACCTCCTCTCCAAGCCTGTCAAGACAGCAGCTCACCTCTCTTTCCTACCTCCTCTCCAAGCCTGTCAAACCAGCAGCTCACACATCTTCTTACCTCTTTTCCAAGCCTGTCAAGCCAGTAACCCATTCCTCTTTCCTTCCAACTCTCCAAGCTCGTCCCATCAGCGGCCCACCCCTCTTCCCTCCTCCTCTCCATGCCTGTCCCGCCAGCGGCCCACCCTTC
Organism: Gammarus roeselii; assembly: GCA_016164225.1. Classification (NCBI taxonomy): domain Eukaryota; kingdom Metazoa; phylum Arthropoda; class Malacostraca; order Amphipoda; family Gammaridae; genus Gammarus; species Gammarus roeselii. The sequence goes on from SDVV010035847.1 coordinate 9,139, forward strand.
TTTCCCTCCTCCTCTCCAAGCCTGTCAAACCAGCAGCTCACCCCTCTTCCTACCTCTTCTCCAAGCTTGTCCCGCCAGCGGCCCACCCTTTTTCCCTCCTCCTTCCAAGCCTGTCAAACCAGCATCTCACCCCTCTTTCTACCTCTTCTCCAAGCCTGTACCGCCAGCGGCCCACTCTTCTTTCCCTCCTCCTCTCCAAGACTGTCCCGCCAGCGTCCCGCCCTTTTTTCCCTCCTCCTCTCCAAACCTGTCAAACTAGCAGCTCACCCCTCTTCCTACCTCTTCTCCAAGCCTGTACCGCCAGCGGCCCGCCCTTCTTTCCCTCCTCCTCTCCAATCTTGTCAATCCAGCGGCAGTTGACTCAGGCCACCGATAGAGGGGGAGGGAGGGGATAAAAGTCACCGTCGATGTCACGGGAAAGATGGGAATTTGACGCTCACAATAAATGGGGTGGGTCACATTACTGAACAATGGAAACCAGGGTCGTATTATTATACTGTAAAACAGCAAAATGAAAATTGCTTCCCAGTACCATAGACTGACTAGCTAAAGTCTAGAGTATTTTTTACTTCAGACTCGTTCGCGTTTGAGTAAGTCCCACTTCTATATCTGAGATAAGTCCACGGAAATAAGAAATAAAAAATGTTTCCAGGTACAGAATAAGTTTGGTCATTATGTTGACTGACGACGTGGCGGCTGCAGGCTGTTGACAAGTCCCTCAAAGCTGACCTGAGTGACCTGTCAAAGGTATACAATATTGTGGTGGAATCTATGTTCAAGAACAGAATGAGACACCCACCATCCAAAACCAGAGCCAATATTTAATCCGAAAGACATATCTGTTCCATTCAAACCGACTCTGAGTGAGAAGAAAAGAGGAAACAGGTGGACAAAGTTAGAGGACAACTAAAATTAAGGTTACCCGTTCAAGTAGAAATCAGGAACCAACTTCCTCTGGTGAATTTTAAAGTCTTTCCACCTATGTATACAAATGACCACTCTTTGAAAAATAGATTTTTGGATATGGTAACAAAAAGTGTGTTAAAATAATTCATGAGTCTCCCAACAATCTTCTCGGGTGACCGCACAAGAAGTTATCAGACATTAACAGCGGTCAAAAATTGCGGTATTGGCGCCATTGTGTGAAGACAGCTGATCGCTCCGCATCAGCTGTTCTGAATGTTTGACCGAAACAACGTCATGGACCAGTGTTTACTACACGTGCTGTGGTGACGGTTCAATGGTACGAAGAATTGTCCTTCGAAGGAATAATATACTTATCTCGATTTTATTTACCAATGGAACAGATGTATTGTGTAAAGTATTTGAATATCAAAGTCAGGCAATGCACACAGCCAACTGGAAGACGAACACTTGGTCCTCTCACGTGGCATAATTATTTCCCTAGAGATTCTTCGGTCACAACAAATCTGAGACGACTGTTAGGAGTTTTTGTCATTGTCATTGGGACGTCACCGAAATGTATACATATTTTCAATATCTTCAAGACTGAGCTCTGGTGAGACTCAACATTTCCTCACCCTGCAAATCTCTGTTGTATCTTGATGACATGCAATTAGCAAGGCATTGTTGAGGTTGCCTCCCTCACCGGAGGGAGGCAATGTTGAGGTTGCCTCCCACGCCGGAGGGAGGCATTGTTGAGGTTGCCTCCCTCACCGGAGGGATGCATTGTTGAGGTTGCCTCCCTCACCGGAGGGAGGCATTGTTGAGGTTGCCTCCCTCACCGGAGGAAGGCAATGTTGAGGTTGCCTCCCCCACCGGAGGGAGGCAATGTTGAGGTTGCCTCCCCCACCGGAGGGAGGCAATGTTGAGGTTGCCTCCCACGCCGGAGGGAGGCATTGTTGAGGTTGCCT
>SDVV010035848.1:0-11012 GCA_016164225.1 Gammarus roeselii
AACATGTTAAAACTTGTAAATGTTAGTAGCCTATATTCAACATCAAGCATCTCACCGCTAAAAACTCCATCAAAGATCCTCTGAAAATGACTCGAATAAAGCACAACTAACTGAGCACTCCTAATCCGTACGTAAGCACCCGTAAATAAAAGCATAAAAAAAAGACATCGTAAGGCAACTGAATTCCCCAAGATGTTCTTATCTCGAGATAAGATCATTGTGTGACCGCACGTCAAGAGATAAAATCGCTCATTAGCATTTGCGGTTTGGGCATCGCCTGAGTCCGCTCGAACCCTCCCCTCTTCCCCCCGCCCCGTAACGGCCACTCTCTATGTAACGTGTGTAGGTCACTTGACCAGAATAGAAGAAAATAAACATATAACTACAATGTCTGAGAAATAGAGCGAGGAAGTCAGACATACTAGAAATAATATACATCCTAACAAGTACATCTACCGAGTCATAAAGAACATTCATCCAATCCAATTATTCACGAAAAGTAAACCTCCTAAATATCGTAATACCTTCAACATAGAGTCAATACAGCGTCCGAGTCACTAACAAATAACAAACGTCCTAACCAATACATTCGATAAAAAGATTCAAATATCTAGCCATCCTATATCTAATTTCCTTCATAAAATAAGACATTTCCTAAATATCGTAATACCTTCACAAATAACATATTTCCTAAATCCTTCACAAATAATATACATTCTAATTAAAAATACCTTAAAAATGCATCAGCCTGTCAGAGTCACTAACAAATAACAAAGATACTATCTAATACATTCGATAAAAAGATTCAAAATATCTTGCCATCGTAATTCCTTCATAATTATCATATATCCTAATTTCCTTCATAAATAAGACCTTTCCTAATTCCTTCATAAATAACATATAACCTAATTCCTTCATAAATAATATACATACTCACTAATTATCCATTGTCGTTCTTGCGCCGCGTTTCGATTGCCGTTTTCGCGCCGCGTTTCGATTGCCGTTTTCGCGCCGCGTTTCGATTGCCGTTTTCGCGCCGCGTTTCGATTGCCGTTTTCGCGCCGCGTTTCGATTACCGTTCTTGCGCAGATACCTACTACTAATACACCAAAGCATACCTCACCACCTCCTCAGTATCCGTCATATCCGCAAGAAATGAACGTCCCACAGGGAAGCGTCCTCAGTGTCACTCTTTTTATCCTCAAAATCGATCAGTTAGCTGACATTCTTCCACGAAACGGAAGACTTTTCTCATCACTATTCGTGGACGACCTACAAATAAGTTACAGACACCCCAGCCTCTTAACAATTCAACATGAACTACAGAAGTGCCTAAGCCTAGTCGGGAACTGGGTTTCCCTAAAAGGATTCCGATTCTCGCCCTCTAAAACTACAAGCATGCACTCTACCCTTGTGCCCGGTTTACACCTGAAACCAGCCCTAACACTGCACAACTCATTTTTAGCATACGAAGAAATGATCAAATTCCTGGGTCAAATGTGGGACCCCAAACTCACGTGGCCATCCCACATCACAGCCCTGGCGACTCGCTGCAGAAGGTCGACAGGACTTATCCAATCGGCAACATCCCTGAAGTTCGATGCCGACATGGACACCGGAATGACGCTGTTCAGAGCAATAATACAATCGCGCATGGACTACGGAGCCGTTGTCTACGGATCTGCAGCGTATCACAACAATCGAAGCATCGCAAACAATGCTTTGCGTATCACAACAATTGGGGTGGAGCGTTCCGCTCCACCACAATCGAATCCCTTAACATGCTCGCTAACGAACTTCCACTTCCGCTCCGGCGAGACAAACTTTCACTACAACATTATTTTGAGACTAGAAGCCTAATCAAAAACCCAGCAATCAGCCACATCACCAACATATCCGATGAGCGCCTCTTTGCGGATTAAAAATATATGCCCACCGTTTTCATTACGTGTGGACAACCTGCTGATCTCGCTCATCATCAAGCGTAAAGCTATTAAGCTTTCATTTTCCTACCGAATCCTTTAAATTAACACACCAACATGGATGATCAACCCACCACCGGTCAACCTAGACCTGCAAATGGACCCTGAAGCAACTACTCCAACCAACGCGTACCGGCAAGAATTCCTAAGACTACTCCAGGAAGAATATTTAGAGCTGACTGCTCTACACTGACACTGACTGCTCCAAAACCGCGGACGGAATGGGAGCCGTCGCTGTGTGCGGGGACACCCCACTCTCGGCCACCCTCCCACAAGAGGCCTCCGTGTTCTCTGCGGAGCTCCACGCACTTGAACTAGCCGTCTCTATTGCAAAAACACATCGCTTCCCCAAATACGTCGTATTCTCAGACGGTCTGAGTGTCCTCAGCACGATCTCTGTGTGATGACCGAGACGGGTCAGGCAGTGGTCAGAGTGAAATGGTTACCTACTAAATCAGATGTAATTGTTTTCTAGCTCGTGTTTTTTTTACATACCTCAAGCAATGCGTACAGTCAGATTTTTGTCACGTGCATTACTTTAAAGAATCTATTTTTACCATGATTTTTTTTACGAATGACCCAACTCACTGTAACTGGCGATATTAAATATTGTCACTTGATTATAAGTGTTAAATTGTTCCCAATTTCATTGTGTTCAAGTTTGATAGGTGCATCGGAAAATATTCGGCCTAGAAAGAACAACATATATCACTGTTATATTCCATTTCTACAGATTAATATCTTTAACGAACATAGTGATGGTTTGTATGATGGACATTATTCATCTAACGAACAGCCCTGGTACTTATACCCAGGCGATAAGAAGTAATGTCTCTTTGATTATTTTTCACGTTGAGGCGCTGGTGGAAATGAGGCCCAAATCAAATAAAATCTTTGATTATTATTTTATGAAATTCCTACAATGGAGTGTGTTGTCAACACATTAATTAATTTGGGAAAATAATTTTAGTATCGAAAAATTGTATAGAACGGCCTTTTTGGATAAATTTCACGTTAATCGTAGGGGGGTAATCACTTCCAGTGAGGTCGTAAAAAAATAAGAGTTTTTTGCTTTGAAGACGTTGTATTAAAAGACAGGATCAGATAAACAGGATGTACATACATAAACGAACGTAAGTAGAGCTTCAACCTCGTTAGAAACAAATTCGTTACTGAATTGTTTCAGATGGGGATTCGAGGATTGTCACGTTTGTGTGACTAATCAAATTGTGTCAAGTTAGCGACTTCACGATGATGGATTGCCCATCAATGGTCAGAAGGCAAACCTCGATAACAGATAAAAATCTATCTTGATAATAATCTATTCAGCTGGGCTTACATTGGAAATCAATTTGTGATGTCACCAACATACGATACAAATTTATATTACGAAAAAACACTTTTCTAGACCAAATTCGTTCAGCCAATCTGTTTCCGTGCTCTATGATCATCTGGTAGAGCACTTCTTTCTAGTTCAATTTTCAAGAGCTTGTCGCGATAACTTCGTCGAGGATGCTGATGATCATCCTTAAAATGTGGGGTTTATGGCAAATTTTATAGTCCCGATTAGAAATACAAAAATAAATTACTGGATTAAATATTGTTAACCATAAAAGGGTAGGGCTGGAGTACTGCAAAATCGTTCAACCTGCTTCGAAGTTATAAATTGGAATTTTTTTTTCCTAAGTGAGTGTCTGAATCACAGGCGACTGCAGTTTATAATACGTGCCTTGCTACTTGTGCGATTTAAATGACTGTTCATGAGACGATATTTAATCGAAGATAGGCTCTTTAGATTTAAACATTTTCAGGTCAACTTATACAATGAAGGGTGACAACTTTTTAAGTTTCTTGGCAAATTTTGAACTTTACCGACTTTTCTTTTTGCAGCAAATTTTCTTACAGGTTTACTCGTCCATATCAAGGTCTTAATAGTTCTGCCATTATGACTACCGCATATGCTTGTGAAATTTGCACAAACTCTTTCAACTCTGATTTCTACCGGTCTGTGTCACTCCCTTGCGGCCACGACTTCTGCCTGCTTTGTCTTGTTGGCCTGAAGATGAGTGGCAAGCGCAACTGTCCAACTTGCCGACGCGTCTGGACGGGGTTTTATGTGCCGGCCCTGCCTGGGATGGAGTCCCTTGCTGCTACCCTCCAATCAGATGAAGGGGATATGGCCAAGATGAAAGGCCAGTTTGAGCGCTGTGAGAAGCACTCAAAGCCTTTTGAGTACTGGGCTAAAGAGATTAAAGAGTTCTACTGCACGAGATGCGCTGTGGAGAACCGCCATGTCGGAATTGAACTCATTGAGGACATAATCCCGCACATCAAAAAGGCCCTCTAAGCCGAAATTCCGAAAAAAGAGGAGAAAGTCTGGAATGGCATCGAGTCGCTAGATGAGAGGCACGCAGAGCTCTTGAGGCATAGGAACTTCGTTAAAAAGTTCATGATAGCGGTCCAGACCCTCAATGACGGCTATAAGCTTGAATTAGATGGGATAACAGGTGCCAGATCAAAAGCACTGGGCGCTGCTGTTGTGCTGACAAAACAGAAGACAAAACTGAAAAAGTTTCAAACAATTGCTGATGTACACTTGGCCGTGGAGTGTAAAGACGCTCTGAACAAAGTTGCCTCACCCTCCAGTGTTTCAACGTCCGACCTTCCGCAGACTCTGCAGTTCAACATTGCTCGCAAATACGTGGTGAGTTGAACTTGATCGCTTAGATGCCTATCAGTTTTTTTATTCGGGGGGAAATTGATATTCGTAATTAAAAACTATAGATTTTACAGATTTTTTAATTGCTACAAACTGTAAATTGCATTTTCAAATATCGTTTCGAACATATTTACGCCATTGATTAAGTTGTCTCTGGGAATAATTATGTACTTCATTGTTGTACTCAAGCGTGTAGTCAGAGGATAAGCGGACAAGCGCGTAGAAACACCCCCGCTCCCTTCGTTCGCTTGTTTCTGACCGGATAGGTATAGATATACGATATCAGTCAATGTTCAGTGTGACCAATATTATGAATGAAGATCAACTTGACAAATAGCAATGATATCACAACACACGGATGATGTGTACCAGGTTTTCGTCGGTATGAGTGGTTTGGGAGAACAGAATTGCTACTCGAATATACTTCTTCATCCCACTAATAATTGGACATTGTTGGTGAGCATTCTCTTTTCTTCTTTCTTCAATATGTCTATTCAAAATTAAACGCTACATCAAACTATTGACTCACAAAAAGATAAGTTAGGTTAACCGACATTGATCAGATCATAATCTTATACAGATTAAACTGGATTTCTAATGAAAAGATTAGTGGTTGTTTATGTCATTTACTCACGGAAGGTTGGACCCACAACACACAACATTTTTTAAATTAACACATTGTTGAAGTGGTAGATAATTAAAGATCGTCTAAGGAGTGTGAATGGGAAATATACTGAGAAAATCATCACTATTTTATGTACGCGCAGTTCTAATTTAGCAGATTCCTGCACCTGACATGATAATAGGACATGAGTGTATGAATAGAAAATAAAAAAGCATTTGAAAGAAACCATCCATAGACAGGCACGATTAATAACAGATGTTTGACTAGGTAAATTTCCTAAAGGAACTTGATTACTATTCAATATTTTTCATTATAAGGAGCCCGAAGGCCTCGACAAGATATCGTCACCGGTTATTCCCTAAGGGTCCCTCAAAAAGAGGAAGAACCCGGGCCCATCTTGCGTGCCCCAGCGTGTTGAGGTTCCAACCATTCCTGCGGCCGCGTCCAGCCTCCTGCCTCAGAAATAATTATCTGCATTGAAGCAATGGCCTAACACCTCTACCGTAACAACGGATATGAACAAAAAAATCCCCGAGTTGATATGCTGACAGTCCAATTGAACACCAAATGTATTGCCGCGTCGTACAGCAGGTCCGAGTTTTTTCTTTAACCAGTCTGTTTCGCGACGGTCTCCAGAGGCGGCAGATAACAATCGACCGATGTCACGGATCAAGGCTGCTAGACTTGCAAGCCACACCACTCGTCTCTTCAGCAATGGGTTTAGAAATAAAATGTCGCGCAGCAAGAGATACTCTTTTATTTATTAACTTTGGACCGCATTCGGTGCCCAACCAGCCTTGGTGGATGTGCTAGGCTGATAACTCAACGAAAGGGTTCCCATCACAGGTTCACTTTCTAGAAAAAGGAATGGCTGCAACACCGTCAGGACGCTTACCATCGCCGTGATTGATAAAGGGCCACGGATCGTACCGAGATCGACTACAAGTGGAGCCCGTTCAATGATTTTATTGAGATCCAAATGTCTAAGCTGTCGACTACTTCTGTGAAGGCATGATTGCGCGTGAATGCCTTAATCCGCTAATATCCACTACTGTGAATAGAACAGCGGGTCACCAACTCTCATCGTAAAAACAATGAGTAGAGTCTGGGTTCAATAGAGTCCCCAGGCAGAAACTGCTTCCGAGGCAGGAGGCATCAAGGAGGCAAGCCTTAGTTTTAAGATATGGTGCCTGAAGTATTAGACCCTCTAAGGTAACCCATACTCTCTCGAGCCCTGGAGCCTGCCATGACGCATGATGAGGCTTCGGTGGAAATGAGGCTTAAATCAAATCTCTCCTTGTCCCAAGACTTCTGTAGAGCGTAGCTGTCTCCTCTATTGCGATCGCGTCTTCGCCTGGCCTCCGTGCCAAACCGGCTTCCTGGAGTTCATTATATAGTGGGTGAAAAAACATTGCCGTTTTACAGAACTGCTTCAACTAAAGGACAGACAGAATCCACGTATAAAATGAAGCTAGGAAACGCTTAATGATATGCTTTTGTATACCCAGTCCACAAAAACAGACTGGGAGAGTGTCAGGCCTCCACGAAAAACCTAGCATGACATATTTGTGATCGGAGAGAAAGTTTCTCTTTCTACTTCATCGAATCTCGCCAGATGATTGGAGACGATGATTGGAGACAACTTGCAGACAACTTGCAGCAGGTACTTGTGCTTGGGAATTGCGAAGCAGTTCTTCAGTAGGGTAGGGGACTAGTGAAGGTCGAGCATCCGCATCCGAAGATGCAAATATATAACAGACTCATAACCATCCGCATCGGCAGTTTGTCATCGTGCTCACATCAGCATCCAAATGTGGAGGATGCGGTTGGGCAATTCTAAAATACACATGCTTGCACTTCACTAACGCTGTTCATTACACGGCAAATTAGAATGCCTGACTAGCACGTTCAAAAATTTACAGATTTTTCTTGATTAATAAGGACATTTCGTCAAGATCACCGATCAAGGTCAAACAAGGAAGATCCCTCCTAGTCGGTGATTTCGAACATCAATATCGATGGGAATGTAACGATCTTACGCGTCACCTCAAGACCCCTTACACTGACAAAATTGAAAGGATGTCGTTATCAATGGCTGTGAATGTATATTCATATATGATATATAAATGCTTACCTTGTAATCTCAGTTACTACGGATTATAATATTCATGGATCGAAGCACAATACTTCTTATTCCAAACTTACATTACAAATAACTATTTACTGATTATGAGTAAACAGGTGAGTTTGATATTCTCGATATGCAAATGGTCACTGATCGACCGAGCTTGACTTGCGTACTATTTGTTTGCAAGTGTGATTAATCCTCTAGTGAATTTGATCATTGGAATTTTTTGTAATTCGCACGAGCTGCTCTCAAACTGCCCAGTCTCGGTATGATGGATGAATAGCTAACGGATAACAAATTCTGGATAAATGTTTTATGTATGGGTTGTACAATATAGATCTCTTCCCGTTGGGTGGCAAACGGAAGAGCTGGGTGGCCCTTCTTGTTTGAAGATAAATGTAAGTATATTGCTTATTAATAATAATTAGAATTACATATATAATTCGCAGAAATATTGCTATTCGGAATCGTAATAAAGCATCAGATTGGTTGACTGCACTCACGTGTCATTCGTAACAAAGAATAACTAAGAGAATATTCACGTTTTCCTCTATGCCAAGACGGACTAGCAATTGAATGCAGTTCCTGCCCATCAACAGGAAGAGGCAGCGACTGCGGTCGTCCCTTCCATGATATCCTTCGTCGACTCCATGATGAAAGCTTCACCTGAGACGGTCCTCGCCGCAGAGCAGCTGAAGGGAGGTGAAGAGTGGACTGTGGACAGCAGCAACTGCGAGGCTGCCCTGCTGGCGTTGGCTGACAGGCAGCCGAGTGTCCTCACCCTGGTAGCGAGAGATGACAACCGTGAGGCTCTGCCAGTAGCTGTAATAGCCAAAGCTGCCAAGGGCTGTGAGGTTCGGACGAGTTTTTTTGACACATTCTACTCGGCCACAGACGCGGCGATTGACACCGCGCGACTGGAGCAGTTAATGGCCAATCAAAGGTACGGATTGAACATCGCTCCATTCCTCCATAAAAAGTTTCGGCAGCTAATAGAGACTATACTGCATTAATTTGTTTTCAACTATTAATGCTTCTATTAGTATATTGTATATTAAATAAAATATTTGAACTATCCTGATTGTGGTCATCAAGTTTGTGTCATGGAATAACACTGAATTCTATATGGCTAATCCCTGTCTGATTATCCCTAGTTGTGGGAATGACTCATAGAGTTATGAGCTATGAAGTGTTTGGAAAATAACAAACGCGAGGTATGAAACATCGCCGTAAGTTAGGGTTATAGTCAGGGTTTAGTAAGGGTTATTGTCAGGGTTATATTTAGGGTTGTACAGTCGGTGATAGTCTGAGGAAACAAAAATCATATAAGATCTTTCGTTTGCTGGCAACTGAAAATGTGTTCAAGGAGACCTGAATAACGTGAAGCATTGTTTGCTAAAACAGTACACAATATTGACGGGCTCCATGAGAATGAGTAAATAAATTTAATTGTTGGGTTGATCATTATTCAGTTCAGTATTTATGAGGGGTAATTTTTCTCACCATTTATCCACGTCTTCTTCCCATTCCCTCGTCACCAGCCTCCGTCTCTCTCGGTTCTCGGGCTATGTGGACCACTCTATTATCGCTAAGCTGCCTCGTACCCTAGACACACTCTGTTTGGCAATCTGCAGCGCGGCCGACGCAGCAGCGGTCAGCAGCCTGCGCCCATGGAAGGAGCTTAAACTGTTGAGTGAGTTGAGGGGCCGACCGTGGCGGGTCGGTGAGTTGAGGAGCCGACCGTGCTGGGTTGCTGTGAATAAAAGCGCTGACCGTGGCGGGTCTCTATGCGTTTGGGGCCGACCGGGGAGGGCCGCTATGAGTTGAAGGGCTGACCGTGGCGGGTCGTTGTGAGTTGAAGGGCTGACCGTGGCGGGTCGCTGTGAGTTGAAGGGCTGACCGTGGCGGGTCGCTATGAGTTGAGAGGCTGACCGTGGCGGGTCGCTATGAGTTGAGAGGCTGACCGTGGCGGGCCGCTGTGAGTTGAGGGCTGACCGAGGCGGGTCGCTGTGAGTTGAAGGGCTGACCGTGGCGGGTCGCTGTGAGTTGAAGGGCTGACCGTAGCGGGTCGCTGTGAATTGAAGGGCTGACCGTGGCGGGTCGCTATGATTTGAGAGGCTGACCGTGGCGGGTCGCTGTTGTATTGTAATTGCTGAAATGTTAGTTTTTACATTTTTTTTGGAATGCACGGCCAGCGCTGTATGGTGTGTGTTTACACCCCTACACCTTGAGTAGGGCACTTGGCAAGTTAATTAATGGCCTTTCGCCGTGCTCACGAGCCCCTCACGAGCCCTCAACTGCCTCGCAGTATCGGGGCCCACAAGATTGCTATTGAGTGATGTTTCTTGCGTCCTACTTTTCGTGTAATTGAAGGGTGATGGGACCTTCTTCTCGCTTAAATCTAACACTGGTTGCAATACCAATAACAGGCTATCACCTGATATTTTTCTTCTTACGGAAAACAATGGACATTTGTATATATTCGTAATGTTTAGAGGCGCGGCTCTAGAACACCTCATGTTAGTTCCTTATTTCATCTATATCTTGATTCGGTCGCGCCCTACGGGGGAGCCTATTATGACTCACATTGAGGCTCCGGAGGAAATGAGGCTCGAATCCAATCCGCTATAGCTGGTCTCTGAGCAAATTGACTCCGGCCAAAAAGCCCAGTGAAGAGAAGTTACAAGATGACGTCAAAGTTTGATGAGTTTTTGAGGGTTAACGAATTTGGTTTCCTTGAAATCCTGGAATGAGTCGTATCATCTCGAATTATTTAAACCGTCGTTCAGGAGATTTTAAAGACTCCTTTTTGTGATACGAATATTTTGAAACATGATATAACTCATTTTTTTCTGGCATCATGGTAACTAATGCGCCCACCAGGTGGGCTTTGTTGTTGTCATGTTGCATTACTCCTTTAGTTCAGTCGTTGTTGCCAAGTCGCATTACTCCTTTAGTTCAGTCGTTGTTGTCATGTCGCATTACTCCTTTAGTTCAGTCGTTGTTGTCATGTCGCATTATTCCTTCAGTTCAGTCGTTGTTGCCATGTCGCGTTCCTCCTTTAGTTCATTCGTTGTTGTCATGTCGTATTTATCTTTTAGTTCAGTCGCTGTTATCATGTCGCATTACTCCTTTAGTTCAGTCGTTGTTGCCATGTCTCATTACTCCTTTAGTACAGTCGTTGTTGTCATTTCGTATTACTCCTTTAGTTCAGTCGTTGTTGTCATGTCGCATCACTCCTTTAGTTCAGTCGTTGTTGTCATGGCGCATTACTCCTTTAGTTCAGTCGTTGTTGCCATGTCGCATTACTCCTTTAGTTCTGTCGTTGTTGTCATGTCGCATTACTCCTTTAGTGCAGTCGTTGTTGCCATGTCGCATTACTCCTTTGGTTCAGTCGTTGTTGCCATGTCGCATTACTCCTTTAGTTCAGTCGTTGTTGCCATGTCGCATTACTCCTCTAGTTCAGTCGTTGTTGCCATGTCGCATTACTCCTTTAGTTCAGTCGTTGTTGCCATGTCGCAATACTCCTTTAGTTCAGTCGTTGTTGCCATGTCGCAT